>CAIGRL010083152.1:0-17996 GCA_903798325.1 Fraxinus xanthoxyloides
TTTTTTTCAGGAGGGTCTAACAGCAGAGGAAATAGCTATCAGGGAGCCTGAGGAATCAGGGCGCATCCAGCAGGTTTCTCAGTGTTATTTTATCAAATGATTGGCATTGATGATACTTTCTGACCTTTCTTTTATTGAATCATGGTTGCCAGTGTTATCTTTCTGTTTGTTTTTGACCAGATGACTGATGCTCGCTGTAAGCGATGCAATGAGAAACAAGTCGGTTTGATTGAGATCATTCAGGCTGGACATGGCGACCGCTACCATGTTTGTACAATTTCCTTTTTGATTTTCAATATCCTAAGTAACTGTGTTTAACGAGAATATATTTACTTCACTTTTAGCTATTGAATATGCATTGAGTTGCTATAACAATCTTCGCTGTGGGATGATTTCTCCAGCTGGAGTGCGTCGCTTGTGGTAACACCTGGTATGCTTCTAGAGACGATGCTTCTACACTGACAATAGAAGGGTCAAGTTCGGCCAGGGCTGTAGGCACTGCACCATTAGCTACTGCCAAGTTTGAAGACGTTGAGAAGAAGTTTTTGAGTCCCCGTGGTTCTGAGAAGGGAGCCAGTGATGTCCTGAAGAAAACTACTGAAGCATTCGTTCCTGTACTGGACAATCAAAAATCATTCAACAAAACAAAAGGTGAAGATCCTGAGTGATTCCTGTACCCCGGGTAACTGTTTTGTTTGTAAATAGCTGATCGAATCTGGAGTTGGTGCGTGTATCACTATATTGTTCAATATCACGTTTGATGGGATTCTAATCAAATTTCATCCATTATATGTTGGATTAGGCTTTGCATGGACTAAGCCAGAATAGGATGTTGGATTAGGCTTTGCATGGACTAAGCCAGAATACACTCTGACAAAAGAACCATGTCAAAATAGATAGTTATCCCCCATTAAGGGGAAATTAGATTCTTTACTGTTGAGGAGTAAAAAATCGGAAAAATAATGTAATCTTCAATTTGAAGGTAAATTACCAATTTCCCCCACACAAAATCCCAATTCAGAATCCCATCGGGCAGCAATTCCTAAATTCTCAGTCGGCATAGGAGTTTGGAATAATTCAAATATGCTGTCTCGGCTTGGTTGTCTCCTAGTGATGTGTGAAAATTTTTGTCAACGACAATTAAAGGAACTATCAAGTTGCGGGAATCATGTTAGATGTACAATTTAATTTGACGATCTTGGTTGACAACTCAATTCACACTAAAAACCTTACATTCACCCATTTTAAGCTGTTTTTTAAATCAATAACTCGGATTTTTTGTAACACCGAAATTGTCAATTATTATTGCCAAGAATGATTGTACAAATAGTATAATTGAAGCTGAGATAGCAAACTCGGTGTGAGTATTGGTTGACAATTTTCATGGCTGGTGTGTTTATGAATTAGTTTGCAATTAATTCGTTCCTCAAACTTTCGTGTGGGGATTTGATTTTGCAATAATTTTCTAGTAATGTTATGTGCTGAATGAGTATTTTCCACTAAAATCGATTCTGCAGTATTTTCCAGTTTTTGTCAAATCTTTTAGCGTAATTTTCAAAATTTCCTTTTTATTAAAAAGATGTCAATAATCAAAATCTGCATCTAAATTTGATGTGAATTATTGACTCAATACTTATTTTACAATTTTACACAGCAATACAATATTTTTCAGACACGTACGCACGTACATTTGTAAGTACTAGGTAAGTTAATGGAAAGGAAAATTACATCCCAAACTTCACTAATAAATCTATCTTCAATCTATTTTTTTAGTATAATCCATCTCCAACCTTTTAATTGTGTAGCAAAAACAGTCATTTCCTCAGTTTGGACCATTAAATGATGAATTTGTCACTCTCTTTAAATGAACAAAAATAAAAGAAAGCAGTAACATAAAAAAAAATTAAGGAAAATTTGGAAACGAGATTCCATTACTTTTTAAAAAGTACACTTAAATTAAGTGAGTTTTGCTATTTTAAAATTCACTTTGGCATTGCCTCCCCAACAGGGGCGGCCATTCGGTCATCCGTTATGTCAGCCATTATGATAAAGTAGCAAAACCCAAATTAAGTACATAGTAACACAAAAATAATACAAAAAGTTACTACGCAGAATTAGCCAACAGGGGACCTTTTGAGCATGTTTGAACGTGATTTCTTCTACAAAGTAACTTTTGATCGAACACTTCTCTGCGAACCTCATTCAAATCAATGTCATGAGTACAAACTACTCTCCTTGTGTGAGAGGATTTCTAGAAAAACACGTATAAAATCTCATGCAAAATACGAGGTATATGTAGTGTCTTTCGATCCAAAAATAAGAGCGTGTAACACAAGATTTTAAATTCAATGTTCAAAAATGAAGTTCCATTTATATCATAGGGCCAATATTTTTCTTGGTAAATAAATAACAATACAAGACAAGGAAGAATCCAAAGACATTGGTCGATTATTGATCGAATCGATCTCAAGATGAAAGCAAATCCAAACACAATTCTTCGATCAAATCACGATGGTTTTCTAAGCAAGTTGAACTCTTGAATCAAATCGGGATCAACATTCTCCTCGGGCTCCCAAGTAGCTTCTTCTATATCGGTCCATTTCACCAAATACTCCGTCTTCCCATCCTCGCATTTTCTCGTATCCACGATGGATTCTACCAATGCATATTCGAGCCCGGCCTCAAAGTCCTTGACCAACTCCTCGGCTATCAATCCGGCCTTCACCCACTCGTTATCCCCTCCGTCCTTCCATTTCACCAAGTACTCCGTGTTCCTCCCCTTTCCTCTCTTCTCGAGTATCTCCTCCACCTCCGCGTACTCGAAAATGGAGTCCTCAAACACCTTTATCACATTCTCCAACCCCAGTCTCCTAGCAAACTGCACAGGGTTGCCTTTTGGTGTCACATTCAAAATCTCTCTGGCCAATTCCAATGGGGTTCTTCCTCTATCGTCTTCCAATTCCGGGTCCGCCCCAAATTCGATCAACACCTTCGCCACTCCCGGTCTGACGTAACCAGCAGCCATGTGTAAAGCTGTCAATCCGCCATTGTTATCTCTGTGGTTGACATTTGCACCCTCCTCGGCTAACAGCTTCACGCAGGGCTCCGAGCCGAGCCCCGATACAAACAGAAGAGCCGTCCGGCCGTCTTGATCCACGGCGTCAATGTCTCTCCCGTCTCCGGAGCTAATAACTTCTCTTAGAGCCGTTTCGTCGGCTTTCTTCACGGCGTTCCACCAGGGAGCTTCGTACTCGGCGATCACGTCCTTGGCTATGTAATCAGAAGGTACCCAAGTGGGCACATGGTCGTCCTTCCACTCTATTAAGTACTCCATCCCACTGCCATTTTCGAGTGCCCTACTCCCGATGATTTTGTTCACCTCTCCGTAGCTCTCGTCTTCATTGTAGTCGTCGAATACTTTTGCAGATTCATGACTTTCGACGGTGGCGTATAGTGAGAAATTCGTGGCGCTTCTTGGAAAAAGGAGATGGGTTTTGAAGGGGAAGGGAAGACGGGGAGAGATGGTTACAGCATTGGTATTGCAAATGGTGAAACTGAGATGTGGAGACAGTTTGAGACGAGAGAGATATGGAAGAATTTCCATTGACACTGGAATTGATTTCAGAGTGTAACTGGTTTTGATGAAGAAAATCTAGCTCAGAGATTGTTTCGGATAAGAAACCCCATCCTTTTCTTATTTAAAATGGTGCTATATTCCATAAAAGACCTTATGTTAATGCTATTTATGTCAATTTCTCTATTTTGGATTCTGCGGTCATAGGCTCAGCTTGACAAGACACTCTTGAAAGTCAATGTATTAGGATCACATAAACATCATTTATTCTAAGATTTGGTTGAAAGCCCCGTTTGTTTGGCATTAATTTCCAGATTTAGAAAAATTTTTACCATTGAGCCACCATTTCGAACCAAGTTGTGAGATGGTGGAGCCCACATTTTGAATAAAAAAGAAACTCATTATTTTTTTAAGTTATTGTCAAACAAATAGGGGCTAAATCATAAAACCCACTCAATTTTGCTACACTTACATTTTTGTTGACATGTTTATTTACATTCCATGATATGACACGTCATTAATTTGAACAATACTTATATCAATCAATGACCTCGATTTTATACATTATGAAATGTCAATCAAGATGTACAAATGAAATATACAAGTTGCTTACTTCAAATATTCATATTTCCAAGCTACTCTACTAATGGTGGAGAGGCCAGATAGAAGGTCCCTCATCGTGATTGCTGAGTGGATTCATTGTTTATACGGTTGGTGACAATGCAATCTTGCTCATTGAATGTTGTTTTTAAGCGGTACTATCGTTAAAACTTTATTTTCTTCTTTTTTTCTGTTTGTATAGAGAAGACAGATACGAAGGTGGATTGACATGTTTTCATGCTTAGGAGTGTCGTCCTCACAATTATTAGTCCCTACGTAGATTGTGAGATTGACAATTTTTATTATTGATTAAATGATTGCGAATTTGGAGTTTAGAGGGGTTTTATTTTATATTAATACCAAATTATATATACAATGTTATATAAAAGTATTTTTTACCCTAAACAAAAAAAAAATGTAGGAACAAAGAAAAATTGAATCTCTCTCTTCTATTCACACTTCTTATATAATATATAGTAGATTATTCATTATTTAGCGCCTGTTTGATTTTGCTAAAACTCAGAAGAGAAAAGATCGGCATGTCCTCATCCTTTCACGTGGAAGTTGGGAAAACCAAGAGAATCTTACCCCCTAACCTCTCCAATCTCTACAAAGAGGAGAGCATTCATCCTCAATTTATCATATTCAACTACATACAAAAACTCTATTAAAATAAATCACCTCACATGAAGTTCACATACACTATAGTCATTCACTCAAATCTTCCAAACAAATCTTGTACTCCAATTTTCCATCTCTTGTATAAATTTATATTTCAGGTATCTATCTATGTGTCAAGTTACATAATGATTATATTTCTCCAATTAATAAATTATATAATTCATAAAAATGTGCAAGTTAGACAATTTTCACTTTTCCATTAGAAAAATATGACAATGTAACACAATGGTAAGCTGCAACTAGAATTGTAAATGTAGGATGTATCGTCGAGCTTAAGATATTTGGGCCTTGAAAAAAAAAATTGTGTCATTTTTTTTAAATGGTGGCCGAGCCCTGGACATTACATTGTTATGCCTCAACCGTGGCTTAGGTTTAAGCTCGGTTCGATCCCTTTACCTCTAGTTACAACCATTCGAAGGATCTAATACACTCCTTTGAACATAAATTTTTATCCCTGTTTGGGCTCTATTTTAATGTGTTTTTTTTTTTTTTTTGGAAGAAAAGGCATTTTGGAATAACAGTTTTTTGGAGAATGTGTAGTTAAAATATAAGGAAGAATTTTGAATTTACATGTAATATTATTTTATGGAAAAATGTCCGTCTGAAAATGAGTTTTGAAAAATATTATATTATGGAAAAAATGGAGCCCAAACAGGGGATTAACGTGAATTAAAGATCAAAATAGAAGGAACATTTCTCATTGGCAAAAGTAATTAGTAACAAAAGCCAAGAAAAACCAATAAATCTATCCACGGTGATTCTCTATTTAAAAATTGGGCGTGGGGTGTCTGTCTTTTTCAGCATTTTACCTGTATTGAAGGTGCCTAAATCAGCGTTCTAATCACTGTTAAACACACTCTAGTTATTCTTGGCAAATTCGTGTGAAAGACTGTTAGACTACCCAACCCACCTATACCCCCAAAGAAAGAACAATTAGGCATAATGTCTATTTGTTTACATATTATGTAACTTTACTGTTTGTGGGCTGGTCCTAATTGATATCTTTTTTTTTTTTTTTTTGAGAAGGGAAAAATTCTGAGTATAAGTTTTGAAGCTATGTAAGACTGTTCTTCAATAGAGTGCATTTATATATTTTTTTTTATAATATATAATTGAATGTGATTTGGGTTCACATAAGCCTTTGAGCTCAAGAGATTGGAGAAAATGATTGCTTTTGCTAGCTGTTTGTTGTGTTTTTCTTTGGCTTCACTTCTCTAAGATGTCAAGTGGGGTATGCCTATTTCCTTTAGAAATTCTGCTTTTATTAGCTTGGAATCCAAGTATGCATAATCATACTGTCCAATTATTTTATGCATTATATTGCTCAAGTTTTTCAAGATTTTTAGTTCAAATGGTATTGAGATTTAAAATTATTAGTAGGCTCCACTCATTTGTTAGATATTTGGTATAAAATCGTTGAAATGCTACATCTAATTGTAGAAAAATTGGTCCAATGGCTTGAAGTCTTTTAACTTTATAGCAGTCATCCTGTTTTTCAATCTGAAAGTATGGGTAAGGCTTTATTTCTGTAGTAGTTTTGTACTCATAATCATTTTCTTTTATTTTTATTTATTGAGATCTCATTTATCATTGATCATGAACTTCAATTTTGTATCTTGAAATGTGCACTTGAACGATTCTAAGTGTGAGTTTTGTATAATGGCATGCATACTGGATATATTGCATATTTTACAACTGATTTTTTTTTCCTGTCAGCATATAGGCTTTGTAATTCTATGCTGATATCGTATGTAACGTTTTTTTAAGTACTGAACTTGCAGTTAAGATTAGCTTCTTTACAGTGTAAATACATAGAAATCTACTTCTAGGATTTGGCAGGACGACATAATTTAGGGGCTGTCATCTATTTACTTCATAATTAAATTTTGAACCCTGTGTGTGGTTTGGTTCAGTATTTTACGAGTAATTTGATTCGGGATTTAACGATTTTTTTCTTTTTTAGGCTGTCAATTTGTCAATAACGTTAGAGTGACTGGATATGGAGTTGGATTTGATTAGTATTGTGTTGTAGATGGAAGTCCTACAACTGCCCTACCAACTCCTCAGCATCCTTCAAAAGTTGGAAATAGAAAATCAAATGGAAAGCCCAAATGTGTAAAGCCTAGATGAAGACTCAATTGAGATTAGCTTTAATTGCTGCAGCAGAGCACCCTGTAGAGACATTACGTCTACAAGAGCCAATAGGGAATCACAGTGAGGTTGTTGAGGAATATCGATGCTGCTGAGGAAAGGAGAAAGATCGAGTTCTCACGAGGCAATGCCACAGTTTTTTCGTTGGGAATTATTGATTCTTTGTGTAGTTCAGTGGAAATAGCTCACTAATGGAACCAATTAGGTCGTCGGTAATGTCTCTAAATTCAGAACGAAGCACAGCTCGTTGGAATTTCTTAAATCGTTCTTCCCGTCTTTCTGGAAGAAACGTCCCTCCAAATGTTTCATCTATAGACTTAGGCAACCGAGAAAACCATTTAGTAGATAATGCATATATCCTGCAAGGTCAGGATCCTAAGGTTATGTCTGAATATGTGGTTGGTTGTACAAATGACAGGAAAAGCCCACAAAATACAATTTCAGCTCCCAGATTACTCAAATCATTTTCAGCAAGATTCACTTCAACCCATTTGCCTGCTCAATTGGAAAGTGATAGTTCGAGAGCCAGCAGTACCAAGGGCACATTTAGTCCATTCAGGAAGATGTTTCATTCATTTTCTAATTCCAAGTCTCGGAGAAGCCCGTTAAGTTCCAGTAACGAGCCCGTAAACCAAACAATAAGTGAGCATGTTGGCCTCGAGCATGACAAAAATACTCGCAAATCCCTATGGCATGACTTCTCAAACAAGTCGCATAATTCAGAATTCAACTCTCAATCTGAAAAGAAAGAGAACAGCAATTCGATTTTGCAGTCTAATCCAGCACACCTGCATGGCACTCTCAAGTTGGAGAACGAACACGGGGTGCCTCTTTACGAGTTTTCTGTGAAGTGTCCAGAAGATGTTTACATCGCAAAGACACAGCAAGAGGAAAATGCTTTAACTTTGGTCTACACATTTCATTCACTTGACCGTAGAAGCAAGAACAATGCTAGTGGATGGGGATCAAAAGATTCCAATAGAGATTCCTCTATGATAGGGCAGATGCAAGTCTCCTGTTATTTTCAAACAGAATTAAAAGTTGCTGGAGCTTTCGAAAACTCTATGGCGACAGAGTGTGTGTTATGTGACATTGCCCATCCAAGAACAAACGCTTCATCTCAAGATGCTTCTAGCTCTTCTCCTGATGTCATTAAAGCACAGCTCATTTCTGATGAAATTTCGTCCTCGACTTCTAAGCAGTCACAAGAAAGTGGCCCATTTGATTCCTTGACTAATCCTCTGGTAGCAGCAAAATTGCATTCAGAGCTTGAAATTGCAGCTATTATCATAGAAGTCCCAGTCAAGAAGAGAGAGTGCCTAAAATTAAAAGGTCGGGATAGAGCTGATGATAAGCCACTTCAGAATAGAAAGGCCGCAGCATCTGACCGTGCAAGTCCTGGAAAAATTCATGTAGTGATTCCATCCGGAAGCCACAGTTTGCAAAGTACTGAAAGTTGCGGCCCTTCATCATTACTAGATCGATGGAGGAGAGGTGGAGGATGCGACTGTGGTGGCTGGGACATGGCATGCCCCCTCAGTATTTTTGGCAATGGAAACATTCAAATTGCTGGAGGCCATATCCTCATAGACAATCAGCATCCATTGAAACTCTTTGTTCAGGTAATTTCTCCGTCTGATGTAGGCTTATTATACTTGCACTTCGTAGATTATAGCTACTTGGGGGTTTTCACTCCAGGGATAACATGAAGAACAGAAGGACATATAGTAATTGTTATGTATTTTTTGTCCCAAATATTGTTTTAGTTATCAATCATAATGACCTATCTGTATGCAGGGGAAAAATGATAATGCGCCAGCCTTGACAATAAGGGTAATTGATGAGGGACAATATGCAGTTGATTTCCATGCACAGTTATCCTCATTACAAGCATTCTCCGTTTGTGTTGCAATTTTGCATACTGCAGAAACCTCTATCGTTGTTGGGCAGGATCCGAACAAACAAAAGTTGCAACGCGATTCGTTGAGCATATTTTCCGAGAAAGAAATAAAAAAGTTGATTAATTCGGGAACAGAGGAGAAGAAATCTAAGGTTAACAAGAAGGAAGAAGTTTTGCCATCTTTTGTATTCAATCCACCCTTCTCTCCGATTGCTCGAGTATAGGCTTATTTAATAACCCAACCAGTTTAGAGTTCAATCTGGATTGTGAAAGAGGTCACGCAGGTATCCTTAAACGGCATTTCTTACATGGAAGTTTCGCCAAACATGGGTTGAAATAGGTGATGACTTGAAATCTCGTGCTGAGAATTTCGGGTTTCATACCTCAATAGTTTGGTTTTAAAGTTGCTCAGCCAAGCACCCGGTCGCTGGAAACTTCTTCTCTTGGTATCTTCATTTCTTTATAGGAAGTTGAAGCAAACAACATAGAGTTCATATTCTTTAGCTGATAGGGAGTGAAGACAGAATAAGAGTGAGGCCATTGCTGAAAAGTAATAGGGATTATTCTTTCTTGTAATTTATAATGCTTAAAGTATATTCTGGGAATGGTAGATTTTGAATAAAATTTGTATACACTCTCTTTTGCATTATTTCCATAAGCGCTTCATAAGAATGTTTGCAGGGGAAGGCCAAAATGAATAAAAAGCGGAAGTTTAAAAATTTCGCCGTTGCCGGGGATCGAACCCGGGTCACCCGCGTGACAGGCGGGTATACTCACCACTATACTGCAACGACTTTGTTGAATCTACCTCGGCATCTATTTTTTTTATCTATTTAGAATTTTAAGCTACTACTCAAAATTCAAGGTGATGTAATGGACTAAATTAAATAATAATGAGTTTTTTCCCCCTAAGATTGTCCAAAATTCTCATTACCAAACAAGCCATTTTGTCTTTTATATGAAGTTCGGAAAATATTATGAATTCAAAAAATGAATTGATAACCAAAATCCGCGGCTTTTACATGTACAAGTTAGCACTTATTCACAATGTGGAATTGATAACGGTCAAAATCGAATAGATTCTCGATTCCTAGTCGCCATGAAACTGAGAATAAAAATAATAATACAAAATAAAATTCATTCAAAAATATCATATAAGAAATATTGCCCCATAGTTATAGGGCTCATTTCAATACATCCAATATTGCACGCTAATGTTACGACAAAAACACATGTACAAAAATTTCTCATTTTGTTTCCAAAAGAAAAAATATTTCTCCTCATTTTCAAGGCACCATTACCAATAGCCCTAGTTTGGTGAAAGCTGTTCTAATTCCAGGCCTATACCTTTTTCGACTTCCGGCATCTCATCAAACTCTTACCGCTTGCTTGGTTATAAACACAAAACTGTACCGTACCGGACAAAATTGAAAAAGAATCTAAAATCTAGTCTACTCTATCCCGTAAGACTGCTTGGTTGGGAGGTTGCCAAGAGAATTCTGCTTTCGACATTTTTTTTAGTGCAAACCATGCTGTAACCGAGACTGGTGAATGCAATGCTACTGAATCATCTTCAACGCTTTGTTCGTGCTGGAATGGCTGACTCAGTTGGGGAACCTCCAAAGATAGATTCATGTGATGCAAAGAAGAGTGCTCCTTAGAGCACTTACGGATCCAACACCTGGCAAGCACCAGTATTTTTTTCCCCTTATTTTGGGCGGTCACTCTCACCGCCTGTGCTCAATAATCATTTTGGATCTATTGTCCTTTGAGTTGTATACATTGCCAATCTTGGAGTCAAACCCCTGATTGTAAAATCAAGATTCGCGATACCTGTCAAATCAGAGATAGCAAGACCTTTCTAAACCTTATAATGCATAAAGAACAAGCATCTAATCATCAAAAGCCACTAAAATTATCCAGGAAAAAAAAAAGAAAATATAACCAAGCCTAGTTTTCAATAATCATATAGGTCATGTAATCTTGATGGGTGATATCGAATCTCACTCTGTTTAAGCCACTTATAAATACCGATCAGTAGGACTCCAGCAAATTAAAGTGACCTAACACTGTTAAGTGGTGCTTGGACAGACACTTGGCTATAGAAGAATTAATCAACTACTAGAATATGACATACATTATACATAACTTCAGACAATGGACAAACCGACCAATAATCTTCACAGTTGTGAAGTTAGAATAAGTTAGTAAATTACAGTATCCCACAATGCAAAAAGTCTTTCTTGCTATCAAAGTAAGAAAAATACGGAAATATTTTCGTCAAATGGGATTTGATCATTTGAACCTTCAAAGGTCTAAAGATCAAGAAGTTGGTTTGGAAGCTTCAGTTGGTACTGTTGATGATTGATGAATAGGCCGAGCTCTTACTTTTAGAGCTATATTTGTCATTAGAGCTTACTTATCAGTTTTTCTACTAGTCCCCCAAGAAAAACAAACTATATCTTGTGTTAAATTGCCAGAGCACACCCAGCTTTTGAAATTTCTTGTTTGTAAGCATTAGTTTGACCTTGATAATAAGGCTTTTACTAAAATAAAACATTCTAGCTTGGCAACAATGCAGTTAAATCCATTCAGACCAAGTAAACGTGATTAAATAATAAACATATTTAGATATGCTTTCCATAAGATTATGCTTAACACATTTCCATTAATAGGAGACGTGAAGGTAAAGTAATGCCTTCTGTTGCATCAAAGAAATCAGTAATCAGACGATAAAAAGCTCTTCCAATATTTCCTTGTCTATTCTCTCTCAAGTTTCTTTTTAAGTTTAAAATATATTAGAAGCTTCCTGTGGCAACCATAGCATAGCCAGCACAACGTCTATATGAACAGGGGAAAAAAGGGCAAATGTTCAGTTTTTATATTGTAAAAAGGTTCTCTAAGTTTCAAACTAGGAAGCAATCGACTTGAAAGCAAAACCAAACAAAGGTTAATAAATAATTTCCACTCATGCTAACAAATCATTGCAGACGTGTATGCAGTAATATATTTCACATGAAATAATGCAATTTTTATGGTCGAGAGAAACTTCAATCAATCTAACAATTTTAGCTATCAGACTGGAGACAAGTTTGTGGGTACTTATAATTATTTTGTCTACAAAATGTTCTTAGGATCCTCACCTGTAGAGACCTTTCAAGCCTTCACGCTTTGCTATTTCTTTAAGCGTGTTGAATACGCCATTATTGGTTGACAGATCCTGGAAACTGCATGAAACCATTTTGTTGGAGTTTTACAATCTAAATGCTAAATTATGCATCAAACCCACAAACTTGAAGACAAGAAACTGAAACTAGCAACATAGAGTGATGGGAAAACTGCCTTTCTCTATAAGACTAGCAAATAAATAACTAACCAGAGTTTTGATATCTCATTTTGAAAACACGTGCTCAAGCCAGTACAGGCCTTTTCAATATTGTTCTTTTCGACAAATTAATCAAGAACTAACTTAGTGCAATCTAGGCATTTGCATCCCCTATATGCGAGCTGTACCAGGTCACCATAGAGGGGGTCAGGCAGGGACTCTTTTTAACTGATATTGTTCTCTAACAAACCAATCAAAAACAAAATAAAAATGTTTAGGACATTCTAGCATTACCTCAAGAAAACACATAGGACGGGAGAGAGATATGAATCACAGTATAGGTTATTGTCTTTATGGCCAGAAAAATAAATAAGAGAACAAAGAACAGATAGTTATACCAAATCATAGGCCGTATGAACATAGGTATGTACATTACAAATTCATTTTCCAGAAGGGTCAATTTAACATCGGCTCACCAAGTCCCACAACAGAGACCTTTGGACCTCTCCAATTTCCTAGCATCTTATGATTGAAAAACCTCAGAAATGCAACAAGGGCTTGAAAACTGAGAACAAAAGATCAATTTCAGACGAGACAGAAAAAAATTAAAAAAATCCTTACGGGGATTATGAGGAGAGAAAAAAAAACATGCAGTAAAAAATTTCAATTGCATCCAAGAGACTAATGGAAATTCTCTAACTCGCCGAGGTACAAAAAGTTACCTGATTAAATCATGATTATGAGGAGTCATCCGCGTGGAATTAGTTGTGGTCCTGCATTTACGTGTAATGCTATCAATATAGATTGAAATCTCTATGCAGATAATGATAATCATCCAGATGAGGGATGATGTAAGGAATGGGATATTCAGCGAGAAGAAAGCCATTTTAAGTGACGTATCAGACGTGTCAGAGGCATGCTGGGAAGTGTTGCAGGATGTTAGTGTTCAATAAACGTCTGACATGGATAAATACTTACCAGGATAAAATTCTCAAAAACACGTCCAAAGATACTGCTTCTAACAGTAAGCCTGGCAATGTCAGTTCTTAGGGTTAGAAGCAAAGCTACAAGGTGAAGTTTCAGATATACAATGCCAGCAGATTTAAACAAACTGACCTTCATAATGCCCGTCGAGTAAAATGCACTGTGCTTATCGAATGGCCACTATTATTCTGATATAAAAAGTGCAACAGTTGTGATGAAGACATAAAGGGAATAGAAAAGGTAGAATGGAATGCTGTCAGACAAAAACCAGAAAGATGATTCACCTCAATGAATAAATATTACAGTTTAAAACTTGCATTAGCTGCTTACGCAAGGTAGACTAGTGTATTTCGGAGGAATTCATAATTATACCAGATGATGAAGAAACTTGTAGCTGGTACTGGTTTTTTATCCATTAACTCAAGCTGTAACTTAATTCTAAAGAGTTTTTAGAGAGAGATTAATTTTGTCAAATGCAAATAAATAGAAACTGCAGCTATGACATATAAGGGAGATAGAAACAGCTAGGTATGCAAAATAACATGGTCAAGCTTTCTTGTCAGCAGTTATGATACTTCCTACATCCTAAAACTTCAATGATGAAACTAGATATCGCTCATGTAAAGGTAATGTCACGAGGAAGGCTTAAAAATTATCAGTTACTCTTACACGAAGTAGCTGACTAGTTCTTGAAATCAAGAAGACTTCAAAAATAAGTATCATATCCTTAACTGAGACGAGAGTACAAATCATATGCCAAACTCACACAAAATCACAGTTTCACCCTAAATTCCTCCAGCTAAGATGAATTTCAGTTCAAAACTGATGGATACTCTGCTTCATGCACAATCCTGTCTATCGATCAGAATATTTTTACAGCCAGCCTGGTGAAGAGAAGGCAAAGAGAAATGAGAATTCTACACACACAAAATAAATAAATAAAATCAGCATTGTAATAGAAAGAGCTGTATTCTCCAATTCTGCTGTTTGTCAAATATTAAAACCCAATAAACCTGTGTTTTTCCAATAAAATTTAGTGGAAAGCCCACTCAACAAAACAAAACTTTTAACTCCACGATGCCAATAGGAAAGATTCTCGATATTTCTCTCTGATCAATTAAGGCCTACAGAGTAACAAGACCGCTAGATGCTTTGAACTCTGAACTTCTCATAAAATATGTACTAGCATTATTATTTATGATTTGAAAATCATATTAGCGTTCACTTCTTTTATTCAGTTTGAACATTGACAAAAATACAGTGGGCTCACTAAAAACAGATAATTGTTGGAATCAAAGTGCATAAAAATGTTCCCAAGAAATTGTCTAAAGTTCTCATTATGCTCGTGTGCAACGAAAATTGTTACAGAAACATTATTGCAAGTGATTGCTATTTTATGCATAAACCAGTACGAAATGCCATTACTCAGTCTATTCCACTTTGCTGCAGGCTAGAATCAAGAAAATTAAAATAAGTGAAACAGGGATTCAACAAGTGCTTGCTTTCAAAATTCAAACTATTTTTTGGACTGATGCATAGTGAACAAACCATCACCATTGGCGTAAAATATGTTTTACACACCTGAAAAAATCACCCATTTCTCCCCTTCACACGCTTCAATAGAGTGTGTAAATCCTCTCCATCAGAATTTAGCAAATTATATTCAGCAAGTGTGGATTGTAGAATAGAATCAGGCAGAATTCCATCTTCTAGCATGTGTTTGTACAATGACATGGCATCCACAAGCCTTCCAACTTTGCAGTAACCACGAATAAGAATTGTATATGCTACTATATCGGGCATTAGTCCCATGTGTAGAGCATTATGAAAGACAGAATATGCTACCTCCATCAACCCTCTTTTGCAGAGACCATCAATCAGGATGCTGTAGCTCACAATAGTGGGAGACAGTCTCCTCTGAAGCATCTCCTCATAGAGCTCAAAAGCATTTTTAATATTACAGGTTTTGAAGTAGACATCAATCAAAGAACTGTACGTGACCACATTAGGCGCTGGACCTTTATTCAACATCGTAGAAAATAACGAGATTGCATCATCCATTCTACCTTCTTTACAAAACGCATCAATCAAAATAGTTAAGGTAATAGCATTGACTTTTATCCTTCTGTGTTTCAACTCATCATAAAGCTGAACTGCCTCAATCAACATTTTCATAGAGCAGTAACCACAAATTACTGTATTGTATGTCACAATATCAGGTTCTGGCCCATACTCTGAAACCTGCCTGAACAAGTCCAATGCATTTCCAACCTGACCTTTGCTGAAGAGTGCATTTATCAAAACATTGTAGACAACTATATCGGGTTTTACACAATTTTTAACCATCAGCTCAAAAATCTGCAGTCCAGCAGTCAGATTATTCTGTTTGCAGAGTCCATCAATAAGAGCACAATATGTTACAACATCGGGAGAAAAACCCATTTTCAATAGTTGAAAGAAATAAGTCAAAGCCTCAATTGATCTCCCTATCTCAGAGATGCCCTTGAGAATCACAGTGTGAGTCATTAAATCCGGGATTATTCCATAGGAACCCATTTGTGTATACAAATTTATTGCATTATCTATCTGTTTCAATTTGCACCAACCATCTATCAAAGAGTTAAATAAATAAATATTCGGAGTTATACCGCTATTTACAGCCTGGTAGAAGAATGTAAGAGCATCATCCATCTGACCCCATTTGCTAAGACCATTTATAAGCACACTGTAGACTACAATGTCAGGCATATAGCCCATCATCACAATATCCCTAAATAAATTGATTCCATCTTTCAAAAAACCCATTTTGCAAAAACCATCAATAAGGTTACTGTAAATTAAAATAGAGGGTTCAATGCCATGTTTCATAAGCTGTCCAAAGATGCCAAAAGCCTCAATAAGTCGGCCACTCTGGCATAAACCATTTACTAGAATACCATATGTCACTATGCTCGGCATAATCTCTTCTTTCAACATTCTATTGTATGTTATAAATCCCTTTTCTACATCTCCATTCCGAACATGAGCATCAATAATGCAACTAAAAAGAACCACATCCAACTTAATCCCTCTGTCCAAAGCTGCTGAAAGTAGCACATGCCCCTCGTCAAATTTCCCCAACTTGAACAAGCCATTAATCAGTATGCTGTAAATAACAAGGTCAGGAGCTATCCCCCTCACAATCATAAAATTATAAAGCTCAAATGCCTCCCCCAATCTCCCATCTCTGCAGTATGCATAAATTAATGTGCTAAATGTCACTACACTTGGCTTTGGCCCTGCTTCTAGTATCAACAAAAAGAATTTATAAGCATCTTCTGTACAATTACTTTTACAAAGACTCCTTAAAATCTTATTACAGGCAACAATATCGAGCACAAACCCCATCTCAACCATTACTTTATGAAATTCCAACCCCATTGCAAACTCGTCCTTCTTCAACAAACCATCCATCACAAAACTATATGGATCCAAACGTCTCTGCCCATTTTTCCACTCATTTTCTAATTTTCCACACACATCAAGAATGAGATTAATACGTTTCAAATCGATCAAACATCTCAAAAGTTTCAACAACGCGTAATCTGAAACCACTACACCCATGCCAGACATTCTAAAAAACAACTGAACAGACTGATCAATCAACCCAAGCCTACAGTAATTCTCAACAAAAAAACTATAAACAGCACTCTTATTTGACCCAACAGTTCTAAATCCCTCATCATCAAATGCATCAACAAAATCAAAAGTTCCAAACTTTCTGATGACTTCATCAAAGGCCCATCTAGCTTCATCAAATTTACGATCCCTTAATAACAAATGTATGAGCTTAACATAAGAGTCAAGGGTGTGATTGAAGCCAAGAAAATGCTCAGACCACTGAAAAAATTTAATTGCTGAAACGGGTTTTGATTTAAGATTATATAGAATAGTTCCCACGTGGCATGGTTGCAATTTGGTGAGATTTTTAGAGTCAATATGTTTGAGGTTTTCTTGGTGGAAAGCTAGCGTTATTTCTTTGATTAGTATCGTTGGGAGTGGGAATTGGGAATATGAGCGTGAAAATATGAATGTTGAAACGGGTTTCAGCAAGGATTGTACCTTTAAACGGGAGATTAACATAGGCTTGAGCTTGCTGAACTTATAGTTGGAGTTTATTCCATTGATTTGAGCTGCTGTGATTTTTGTTTGAAGTTCAAGAGAGGGTTTTTCTGCTGCAATTCTTGAAGGGTTTTTATGGGTGAGTTTTTTAACGGGTCCCACAGCTTCGAGAGACCAAAGGCGGAACTTTTTGAGCTAATTTACAGAGGCTATGTCCATTTGTTTGTGATACAAGAGAAGGCAAGAAACCGGTTCACGGGATTGGTGTTAGGATGATTAATAGGTATTTTTGCAGTCCTGCTCTAGGTTCTATATTTTTGGAATTCCACGTATTTTAAGTTCCCGACTTGTCTTTGCTCAATTCAATCTAGGTTTCCTTTTCTTCTTTCGCATTTAACTTTGTGGGGGAAAAAAAAAAAAGTCCTTCCAATAAACTTCCTTTGATCTTCAAAAATGGAAAGTTGAGGACTTGACATTGAACATACACTACAACAAAAACAGCTTACAACAACGTTCAAAAAATGTTGTCGTAAGCCTACGACAACGTTCAAACATGTGTTGCAAATCGAGGTGTTGTCGTAGAGTATCCATATACGACAACGTTTTTTGAACGTTGCCGAAAGTTTTTGACAACGTTTGGCTACGGCAACGTTTGTCAAACGTTGCGAATTGGGTTTTTT
>CAIGRL010083196.1:0-20462 GCA_903798325.1 Fraxinus xanthoxyloides
GATAAATTGTACCAAACCTTTTAAACAAGTGTTGTTGATCATAACCTTTTATTTTTTCGTTCGAAGTTCCAAACCTTGGAGCTAGTATGCAACATGAAGTCATTTGAACATTTTCCATCCAAAGAATCGTCACTTGATAAAAAAAATAAATTGACCTCTTCATATTTAATCAATTAAAATAATAAAAATAAAAGGGAAAAAAAGGAAAAAGGATTATCTTCCCCATCCACCCCTACTCCTACTCCTCCCCCTACCCCTACCCCTACCCCTACCCCTACCACCATCTCATCCTAACTCAACAAAAGATCTTCATTTCTGTTTTTTTAGTTGATTTAATTGATTAAATTATGAAGAGATCAATTTGCCATTCTTATTAATGTTCAAATGAAAGTTTAAATTTATTTTTATGATCAACTAACAATTTTTTGTACTAAATCCGTTAGGAGACCCTGTGTTGTGTTGATTTGGAATTATTCTGCATGAAAAAACAGACTATATGGCATTTTTTTAAAAATATTTGTGTCATCTTTTAATGATAATCTGCCAAGTGTCCATATGTATGATTTTTGTGGAAAAAAATGCATACCTGCATTATTGTTGATTAATTTATTAAGACTTCGAAGCAAAAATAAAAGGCTTGAGACAAATGACACTTTTTAAAAGGTTTGAGACTTATACTGCAATTTACCCTAAAATTATGGCATATGGAAATATGTAAACCTTTTGACAAACATGTAGCCATACTCCTATTTCGGTAGATGATACGATTTCAATAAGAGTTTATCCTCTCGTACAAGGGAGATTGTCACGAAAAATGCTAGGGAGACAGGTGGCACATGTACGCTAGTTGGGATAAAAGAAAAATGTTAAGTGTACAAAATATATGTACATAAAGGTATACATAACCCTCATATTGGATGGGGCCCCACCCCATGTGAGGGTGATAGACACCTTTATATGCACGTATTATGTACACCAAGTAAAGTGCATGATAAAATTGTTTTGTCTAAGGTCCATATATATGTGCCACATGTCTCTCTGTAATGTAGCTTGACGATTCTCCAAGTACGTGTAGTAAGGGTGGTTTCAATAAACACAAAGTTTTTTAATATATCAACCGCGTTGTTAATTATATACAAATCATAGCGCCTCTTTGGCCCGCATTATTTCTTATTATAATAAGAGGAATAATAATTTTTGGAAGAATGTTTAGTTAGAAAATAAGGAAAAAAATTTGAAATTACGTATAATATTAATTTATTGGAGAATATGTAATTGATAAGAAGACGAAAAAAAATGAATTATAATTTAGTGGGGAATAATTGAGCAAAATGGGCCCCTGTATAGACCCGAAGGTTTACTTTTCTTCCAATTCCAAACTCGTTTGAATGAAATCAGACCTAAACGCGTTTTATGAAATTCTCATGCGAACGACTTTAGTCGAAATTGGGGCAAATTTGAGAGAGAACCAATTCCACCTCCAAACCCCCCACAAGCATTTGCGAACTTGTACACGCCCGCCTCCTTTCCGGCATCCACCGCCATCGGAACAAGTCTCTCTCACACAAACACACACACACACACACGTGTATATATATATATAGAGAGAGAGGGAGGGAGAGGGAGAGAGAGATAGAGAGGATTAGAATTATTGATCTCCGTGCTATTATTTTGCTTCTGTTAAATTGAACTGGTGAGGAAGAAGAAAGAGAGCAACAGTAATTAATTATAATGGGGAAAGGTGATAAAAGTGGGGTAGGTAGGGCTTTGGTGAAGCACCACAACCAAATGGTTAAGGATTCAAAAGAGAAGGGAAAACACTACAGGAGCCAGCACAAGAAGGTGCTGGAGTCTGTGACAGAGGTCAGCGACATCGACGCCGTAATCGAGCAAGCCGACGAAGCTCACCGACTCTTTTCCGACATCAACCCTCTAGCCAACCTCATCAATTTGTAAGCTCTAACCCATTATTCATTCTGATTGTTTGTATAGTTATTGTTTTTATTTAGAAATTTGTCCTTAGTTTATCTTAATTTGTTATCTATGAATATGATAGAGTATGCTTTCGTTCTGTTTTGTATGGTGGTTTTGCTTTAGTTAAAGGAGGCTTAATGCGCTTGGAGCTGTGTATATTTAGACCATTTATTGTGCTCATAAGTGTTTCCTAAATGCATATGCACAGATGATGAATTTCCTCATTATCATTAAGGAATTAATTTTCAGTGTGAACTGAGAAGGTTAATATAAATAAAGGAAATGTGAAATATGGAGCTTTTATCCATATGGTTTGTGTGGGAATCAAGAGAGGAGTGGCTAAAAGAGCGAAACTAAGTTGTAAATTTATGAACTATTTTTCTTATTCTTTTACACATAAGTGCACACTGATACAGACAAACATACCACAAATAACTAAATTTTGCTTCTATTGTAGTGTCAGGAAAAAAAATGAAAGGAAAATCATTTGTCTCATCACTTTACACTTTTCCAGAGTTCATGAGTTAAATGGAGAATTCAGGCATCTTCTGTTCTTTTTGAGTTGTTCGCTTGAGACCCACCTCATTAGAACATCTAGTTAGTCAGTGCAAATGGTTGCTTCCGCTAGAAGTTTTATAATCCTTTAGTGCTTTGATATTCGTTGTCTGCACGTTTATTTGTGTTTTATCCTGGGCTTTTTTATTTTTTATATGTATTACTGTAGTAATTTTTAAATGTTTTTTTCTTATTAATAAATAAATATTGTGTTAATATGGGAACAGGGACTCTGCTTCCAGCACTAGTCAGATGACTCCTCTGGAGAGGAGGGAGCAACAGAAGAATGAGGAGGCATTGCATGCTAGTAGTCTTCGTGTTCCTCGCAGGCATATATTTTTTTTATTGGATATTATTTTAACTAACTGTTGTTGAGTATAAGGTTCGTAATTCTGCTTCTTTTCCAGGCCGCCATGGAATGCCAAAATGTCTGTAGAAGAGCTCGATGCCAATGAAAGACAAGCCTTTCTATCTTGGCGCCGAAGCCTTGCTAGGTCAGGCTCTCTGACATAAATAGCCAGTATTTATGGAATGAAATAACAATTGTATTTATGCACTTTGGTAACTAGTTGCATATATGGTTACTTTTTTTTTTAATTCTCTCTTTCCTTTTATTGGAATGAATGAATAATTTCATCTTTTGTCAATTGAGGGGCTACCTGTGTTATGCAGGATTACTAATGGGAGTTTGGTAGAACAGTTAATTGAAGCTAGATAAATGGATGCCTGCATCTGTTTTATACATACATACTTTATTTGACGATTTCATGTTTCATGCTTCCAATGATTTTGCTTTGTGGCATCTTCATCTAAGATGTTTCTACATTTTCTTTTAGTGTAATGTGGTAATCTGTTTTGTTTTTATTTTTCATTTAACTATAGACACTTTGTGTTTATCATTGTAGACTTGAGGAGAACGAGAAGTTGGTCCTTACTCCATTTGAAAAGAACCTAGATATATGGAGACAGCTTTGGAGGGTGGTTGAACGCAGTGATCTGGTGAGATAATGATTCTCCAAGTTATCTACTAATTAAATTGTCTTGATATGCACTGTTAGTGAGGTAACTTAACATATTATGGTTTCATGGTTTTCATTTAGCATTTAAGATGACGAAAAGTTTAATTAGCAGGCTGTTGTTTACTTTACGTTCAAATACTTGGGTGACTATGGAATTATTGAGAAGATGTTTTAGTTTTTGAGTTGGAAGATTTAATTATTTATTATCTCTACTGAAAAAAAATTGTCATGTTACTGCTTACTTGACTGTCATCTTGGTATCTTCACATGGTTTTGTTTTATCATTTTCTGATGGCATATGTGAAAGATCTCAATGACCTCTGTTGATAGTGACTGGAACCCTGTGAAATATTCTTGACTTGCTTCTGTCGCCTTATTATATATTATGTTTATGAGGAAGAATGTCTCGTGGTATGTCAAACTATTTCGGGAAAATTATTGCCCATCTGAGAAAGAAGTCTTAATAAGTTATCTTATAGGAAAATACTTTAAGCCCTTGTTTGAGCCCCATTTTCGGGAAAAAATGTGTTTGGAATGGTGTTTTTTTTTTTTTTGTTTTTTTGGGAGAATGTGTGGTTAAAAAATAAGAAAAAGATTTCGGCCTACATGTAAAATTATTTTATTGAAGAATGTGATGTTGAAAATGAATTTTGAAAAAAACTGAGTTTTTGGAAAAATGGGACTCAAACAAGAGCTAAATATCTCACCTCTATGTTGAGATTGTACTGCAAACAACAAATTATGCACAATATTAAAAAAATTTTAACTTCCTTTTTGAAAATGGAAACCTTCCTTCAATGGACGTCCTACTCAGTTATGATCACTAAAGAGTTTTTATAAATTATATGAAACTTCTGAAGAATTTCCCCCCATTTTGCCTTCAACCCTGACGTGTTAATTCTTTTGCACTATCTCAGAAGCTGTTATTATAGGATTAATCCTTTTGATGACTATGCTTTACGATGCATATTTTGGTACAAGTTTCTAGTACATAGTAGAAATAATCGAATTAACCAGATAGGCATGAGGTCTTCTCATATTTGTTTGGAAATTAATGGTGATTGGCATTGGTTTAAATCAATCTAAAGAGTAATTCCCTTGATGCTGTATTGTCTTTGAGCTTTCAGTTTTCTTTGTTTTCTTTCCATCTGGTTGGTACATCATGCTATTGACAGGATTCATTGGTGGTTGCAGGGAACCTAGATGCATTTAGAAGAACATTTGAACTTATAAAATTCTTTAAGAAATTCCAAGGCCCCAGAATGTATCACCGGGAAATATTAGCATTGGTTTCATTTAGTATGATATTCGGTATTTTTTTTGTGACAATATTTCTTCTGCAGGTGCTTTCTGCTAAAGCAGAATTTCTAAGTGACACGATCGATGTCTGATGATTTTGTTCTGCATTTTGAATTTTTGAACCATATAGTTGATCTCTAAGAAAAGCCTAGTTAAACTCCTTACACTGCATTAGGAACCTATTATACAAAATTACAAATGGACAGTTAACTTGTAGCTCTGTGTAGGCTTGCCGATGGCTTCAAGAAGGGAAGGATTTCATATTTTCGAAACACCGTCGACTAGTTAATTCATCTTTATGATTTTATAGTTTCAATTAAACATCAATATCCTTTCTAAATATTTGGCTTACTGTATGTTTTCATCGATGCTGCCCACGATTGAAATGATATCATATGGATTTTCTGGGACTAGGAATTCAGACCATACTAATTGCTTGGTGAAAGTTGTTATTGCTTTGAACCAGCAATATTACTGATCCCCTCCTTTCCTTTGGTTTTCTTTTATACTATGTTGTTTACATTATGTAATGCTGATCTCTCTTTCACTCTCTCCAAACAGCTTGTAATGGTCGTCGATGCACGAAACCCGCTTTTCTATCGCTGCCCTGATCTTGAGGTAATACTGGAGATAATTTTCTGAAAATTTGCATAGGATGTAATAGTAGTATAAAGAAATGGGAATATCACTCATGGGGCATCTCCATTTTGCCTGTAATTTAGGAGGATGAAATAATAATGTATCATTTAATATGATTTTCAGTATACAGCACATTCAGTTTTGTTCAAAGAATTATAATAATTACCAGGATTTGACTCTTGGGAGTAATACAATTTAGAAGGGTTCTATAAATAAATTCGTCATTCTTATAAATATATCGAATGCATGTTCAGTCTTCCAATGTCGAGTTTTTCTATTATTGCATTGACTTTATCCAAATCCAGGTATATGCAAAAGAAATTGATGAACACAGAAGGACTTTGCTTCTTGTCAACAAGGCAGATCTTCTTCCATCTTCTATCAGGTTAATATCGGAATGAGGCCTTTGCAATTACCTTTCGGCATTTCTTATTTTTAAGCACATCATGGTAAATTTTGTGCTTGATCTTGACAGAGACAAATGGTCAAACTATTTCCGCAAACATGGGATTCTCTTTCTTTTCTGGTCGGCTAAGGCTGCTTCTGCAGCTCTGGAGGGGAAAACACTCAGTTACTCCAGTGGGATGCAAAGTAATCCGCAGCAGTCGGTTGATGCTGATACAAAAATATATGGCAGGGATGATCTTCTGGCCCGCCTGCAATCTGAAGCGGAGGAGATAGTTTCGATGAGGAACGGATCAAGAGCCGATATCGGAGCCTCGAACAGTGTAGTAGTTGGATTTGTTGGGTATCCCAATGTGGGGAAGAGTTCAACAATTAATGCTTTGGTAGGGGAGAAGCGGACAGGTGTTACGTCGACTCCTGGGAAGACGAAGCATTTCCAGACTTTAATAATATCTGATAAACTTACTCTCTGTGATTGCCCCGGATTAGTGTTTCCATCCTTCACAAGCTCGAGATATGAGATGATTGCTTCTGGGGTTCTGCCCATTGATCGGATGACTGAGCACAGGGAAGCTGTACAAATTGTGGCAGATCGAGTACCTAGGTCAGTTATTGAAGAGGTTTACAAAATCACTTTACCAAAACCAAAGCCATACGAGCCACAATCCCGGGCCCCCTTGGCTGCTGAAGTTTTGAGGTCATACTGTGCTTCTCGTGGATATGTTGCTGCTAGTGGACTGCCAGACGAAACTCGAGCAGCACGCCAAATTTTAAAGGATTACATTGATGGGAAACTTCCTCACTTTGAAATGCCACCAGACGAGTCTAATGATGAACATTATATAGAGGATGCTGTGGGCCCCAGCTCCTCAGAGGTGCTTGACTCAGATTCATCTGATGGTGAAGTACTTCCAAATGATGAACATGAAGGTGCACCTAGTCTAGAGCATGTATTGGATGATTTGAATTCATTTGACCTGGATAATGGGTTAGCCTCCCTCAAGGCCCCGGTTCAGAGGAAATCCTCCAGTGCACCCCATAAACAACACAAGAAGCCTCAGAGAAAGAAAGATCGATCATGGAGGGTAAGAGGTAGTGAAGCTGATGGAATGCCGGTCGTTAGGGTTTTCCAAAAGCAGGTAAATACAGGCCCTATGAAGGATTGATACGCTCCTGCTCTGTAAGATATTTTTCCTTTCCTGGGCTGGATCATAATTTGGTGCTTGTTTCTACCTCCTGGTTTGGTTCTTTTTTATTTATGTAAACTGGTGTACTCGATAGATTGAATTATTATGTTATGGTCATGAACCATATACAGTGGCGGATTAATGCTATATTTTCTAGAATCACGTGTCTACTCCAAATGGAAAGAATTAGGGGAAGATGACCCACAGGAAATGAATGGGAAGTTTGAAAGGATATTTTGTTTATGATTACGGAATTGGCTAAGCATTTTATCTGAACAAATATAGAACCAGTATTTATGGTTTGGTTACATGTTTATTAGCAATACCCGAATGACCCGATTCTCTGAACGGGACAGATCCCTGGCTAGTCGGGGTTGGGGCGTTTTGGAGCAGGATTTGCTGCGATGGACCGGTACGGGGAATAATGTCCCCGCCTCTCCCTAAATGTCAAGTGTGCTGTATCGGAATAATATTTTGAACCATGTTAGGCTTACAGAATTTTTTTTTACAGAACAAAACCAGATACTCACAATGTAGGGGGATGAGTGGGTTTTTTTTTTATTTTTTTTCCAATGGGCATAAAAAGCCTTGGATATATTTCTTGGCGAGGACATTCGTGAAAAACTAGTGGGCTGACGGTTATAATAATTTGAGATCCTGAAGACCATACATTGGTTTTTCTTTCCCCAACAGTTCATGGGGTAAAAAGTAACCAAATTTTGATGTTTGCGATTGAACAAACAAGCACCCTGGTCGTCTGGACTCGACACAATTGTGTCCACTCCGGATGATATTTAAAGGTGTTTTCACGTTTAAGATTTACCCCATAGTCGTGTTAAGGATGTTTCGAAAGAATAAAAGTGAGGTGTCCCTACAAAGTTTTTTTTATTGGAAAAGAGTGAAACTTCATACCCTTGTTAACGTATTTGAATTGGGATTACACTTCTCTTCACAATGAAGGACTGGACGATTTGGGCGTGATCAAATGTAGATCTAACTTTATATGGGCATAGAAGAAGTTATCCCCCCAAAACGAAATGATGAAAACCTTCCTGGAATTTTTCATCTAGTTTTAGTCAACTAAATCTCTAATTTATGCAATGAACTTTCATGAACCTAACAAGGCAATTATTCTTGTTTTTCAATGTTAGTTGTGGGCCAAAACCAGCATGACTTCATAGTATTCCTACGTTGTACTTCATTTATATGTAGTATGCACTCTAATTTTATTGCCTTGTATTTGTGTTTTGCCTACATAACAAAGTACAATAAAAGGGGCAATAATTTGTCAAATTGTTCTAGGTTGAAGAGTATTTAAATCACTTTGAATCAGAAGTGCAAAATCATGTGTTGGTAAAAAAAAAAATATATATATATATATATATTGTTTGGCTCGAGTCAACCAAAATTAGGTCGAGATTTAAAACTTTTGAACGCATCCTATCAAATATACTGTTGTTGTAACATATATGTTACTTTTTCTCAAACACTGGTAATAAAGATTTTATTGAATGGAAAGCATTATCCCTCTATATTTGTCCCAGTATAATTTTATAAAAATAAAACCCCATCTTCTAGTAATTATTAATCTATAATCTATATTATGCCAGTAGTTCCATAAGATGGAATTTCATTTTAGGTACGATTATATCCAAATACCATTTTCGATTTTTATTTTATTAATTGAACTTTAATTACAAATCAATTGAACTGTGCGAATTTATAAACAAATACATATTTTTGGTATCATCCTCGATATTGAGATATACCATAAGACCAATAAATTGATTCAAGATCTCGTTATCAATTGTTTTGAAGTAAGAAAACTAGTCCTTGAAACCGAATGGCATACTTCGTAGCTACCTTAGATGACTTGGTTTATTAACTACTTCAATTCAATAAACAAGATGCACAATGTTTTTATATTTATTAATTATCACACATTGTATTTACCAAATTATGAAGATAAACTACATCTATAATATATAAAGTCCCATAAGATGGAAATCATTTTAAAGAGGATTATATACAAATTATACTTAGACTAGTTCGATAATACTGTTTTCAAATTTAATTTTAATAATTGGCATATATATTCACACATAAACCGAACCATTTTGTTTAATACTTCAATTCAACAATATGCATTTTTTTTTATTTATATTTATTAATTATCATACATTGTATTTATCAAATACATTGGTATTTAAGGATTCACACGTTTAAGGAAGAAGAATATACATGAAAAATTCTTCATTACGATTTCTGAAACCCGTAAAAGAAAAGAGTTGTGTGCTTTACAATGGACCTATCAACAAATCAAACTATGCGAATGTGTTTATTATTCGTGATACATTTTCATAAAAATGCTTATTTTCTCTACTTTGGTTTATACATGTTAGTATGCACCAACCATTCTTTCCATCTTGAGATTTGGTTAATGATTATTGCTGGGTTAAATTTGTTTAACTTTGCTGAATTATTATTATTGCTTTTTGTTAATGTTTTTGTAGAACATCAAATGCCATAAAAAAAAAAAGTAATAGTCAACGCATGATAAGTGTGTTTTTTTGATAATTTATTACATTTTTATGCATGATTAATAGATGTACTGTATATCTTGTTTGTGAGAAAATAATTGATAAACAATAAACTCTAATTTTGAGGTATACAGGTAGTTTTGTCTTTCAATTATAAGAGCATACAATAAAATTGTGTATTGCTTAAAAACTTATCACATAAGTAAACATCGATGATGTTCGAAAAAACTTCTCAATGCAAGTGGATAAGGACTTCGTCAAGTTGAATTAAAAAATAAAAAAATAAACAATATCTAGATGAATTCTAAATGTAGAGGCTCTATTGAACATATTGACTATGTAATCTATTTTTTATTTTTTTTTGGGGAAATATTAGATTTTTTGTATCTTCTATTCCTTTTTATCTTTATTTTTGTTGGGTCTGTTTATCATCCATTTTTATAAAACCTTTTTATTCTCAATTCATTTTCAATCACACATTCACACAATAAAATATTTTATATATAAACCCAAATTCATTTATACTTTTTAATCACATATTCTTTAGAAAAAAATCACTATTCCAAGCCTTGTTTTCCTTTTTTTAAAAAAGAAAACCCTCTTTTAATGTTTCTCAATAGGGACTTAATAAAAATCATAAACGTAAATATTTGAAACTAGAGCGTCTATTCATTATACATCAATACCATATTCATCTATTTGGATGCCACTGGAGATTGTAATCGTAGAAAGCACTGGAGATGCTCTAATCGATTATTTATCAACAAATATTTGCATATTCTGAAAGTCCAAGAATAACTAATCAAGATGAGAGTGAATTAGTTTTTAAATTTTTTTCGAATAATTAATCTAAAGTCAAGCAAGTAAAGACCAAATAGATAAATTCAAATAATAAACGTAAATATTAAAGTGATTAGTATAAGTGAAGAAAGTATGCAAATTATGTAATTGCGAAGATTCGATCCAAACAATGACCTATGTCATCTGTTATCAAGCTCTCTGTCATGAACAAGACATTTTCACTATATTTGATTAACTTATGGTGTGATCTAAACTCTTACAATACTTCGGTAACTTACAAACGAGGAGCACCGATCCTTATATACTATTGAGTCTTACGAGACCTCAATATAACCCACTAATTTGAAGGAATTTGCTTTTACAATTTGAAACTTCTCTTTTAATAAATGATATGATCAAATTAAGTACAGAGATATAAATAGGCTTAATACTTTAATAAATAGCAATGAATGAAATTCAAATCTTATGTGAGAAAAGTTTTGATGAGAAGAATAATTTTCAAAAGTTGATTCAATCAAAAGTTTTTCAAAGTAAATAATTTGATAAAGATAAATAAGATGTATAATTAATATTGTTTAGCTTAAGAATGTCTCACTTTAATACTCTTAACAGTGTTATAATAAATATAAAGTGAAATCATATTTATAGCAGTCAAACACACCAAAAATCCCGACTAACCAAACGACTCATTCGGATGTCTGCATACTGAACCGGACAACCAAAGTAACCGTTGTGCGTCATAATTCAAAGCAATTAAAAAATCGACAGTTTGGCAAACCTGACGTCCACTAGGACCATTTGAACGTTTGTTTGGACAAAAATTCCTCGAATTCTTCTTTCTTGATTGTTTTGAATGACGTTTTCACTTAATTTTTCAAGGTAAGTGACATTGTGAAAAGTTTAAATATCAAGTTGAATTTCTTACCTATTGAAAAATAATTTTTATGCAAACGTGTTTATGAAATAATTCTTCTCGTGTATGAAAATTCATTGTTTGAGGTTTTAATGATTCGCCTTTAAGGATTAAAGTATTTTACCTTTACATATGAATCCAAAACATTTAAGTCTAATAATTTTTATGTTTGACTGTTAAAGTTCTTGTCTTGACTTGAATACTCGGCTTCCATCTCGATTTTTATTGATCATCAATTGCGAGTCTTTTGGTAACGTTCTTTTTTTTTTTATCTTCAATTGATCAACTTTGTAACAATAGCTATGAAAACTCGATTTTCATAGTTAGATATAAAAACGATTTATTTGTTATAATCAAAACATGAAGTCAACCATATGACAACATATTCGTAGAGAAATGACACTGGCATTGTTTCTTAATTATTATTCGTTACCATTTTTTTTATACATATTTTAATGTTAATGTCAACTTTGAACAATTACGGACAAAATTTTCTTCTCTCCAAAGCCAAAAAAAATAAAGGATAATTTTTTATACTTTTACATAAAAATTTTTTTAAAGTAGTATATCTCTTAATTTCTCCAATCAGGATTTATTTCTATTGATATTTGGTAGGATAAATTGATATAAGAAACAATTTTGTGGTTCATCGATCTTAGCCACCAAAAAATCATTTTATTATTTCAAGTTAAATTTTATAAATTACTATCATTGTGGGTAAAAGCTCGTATAGCTAAATAATACTAAATCGAGACTTTAATATCTATACGAATGAATTACTTAATGGAGTTACGCATTTTGTGTTCTTTCATTACGATTTTAAACATTTCTTTAACTTTTATTATAAAAATAAAGAAAAGGGAGAACTTGAAATCCCTCTCTCTTTAAAATTAATTTATATCATTATAGCTAGAACGCCAAGTCTAACCCTACATGGGGTGGGGGTGGGGGTGGGGTGGGTTTTCAATTCCATGCACCTCGCCCGAGAGTTTCATGATAATCAAACCTCTTTTTAGGTTGCCCTCAACGATAATAACAATACCAAATTGAGCTTGGTGGTTGGGTTTTAATTTGTAAAGTGGATTGCAGGTATAATTAATTGTGTATTAAAAGCTATTTTTACTCTTTTAAAATAACTTAATAGAGAATTAAATTTATCGACTTTAAACATCTAATTAAAGTATGTATCTAAATATGTGTAAAGACAAATTCTTTTAGAGTTATATTTCATGACGAGCCAAATACTTATAGATATATATAGGGTTATGGTTCATAATTTATATGTAATTCTTAATTTTTGTGTCATCCCATCAATAAAATAATAACGACGAAAAGCATATTGAAGATGAACATCTAAAATCCGCAATCAAGAGCAATAAGAAGTGATCAAGAACGCCTAGTTCAAGATCCAGAATCAATATCCAGTAATAAAGAATCGTTCACAATGAATCAATGTATGTTCCGAATTTTTAATTCTCTTGATAATTTGATTTGGAGGATTTTGACCATAAAGGTATAAGTATTTTCAAGTTCTTGAAATTTTTCATTTTAATGAGACAATAATGTAAATCAAACGAGGGCCTAAAAAATCAATTTTTTGCATTCCGCCCAAACTTTATTTTTAATGGAGCCCAAACAGGGCTGAATGTCTTTCACCTTTCATTGAAATAAATGTACCGTAACTAACTTGAAATGATAAGACATAAAATATTCTCAAGAAAAAAAAAAAGAGGTAATTATTGTATCGGAGAATTTTTTCAAAAATCAATTTTCAACCACTCATTCTTTAAAAGAAACATTTTTCAGTTGAAAATATTTCTCCCAAGCAATTGTATAGTAGGCCAAAGTTTTTGGGTCAATTAATGTTAAAAACTCTTGATATGTCTCGAAGTTGTTATTTATTATCACTCGAAGAACAACAACACGTTAGCCATACACTCGAATCTTATTTGTATAGAAATTTTAATTGCTTTTTTAGTTCCGATTCAACGATTTTTTTATATACTTCCTATAAACTTCCCGAGGTTCTATGTGATAAATTCAAAGGACGGCAAAGTACATGCATATTCGACACGAGAGAAGAAACTTTAGTCGTAACCAATTATTTTATAAATATCTGAACTTTACTTGTGAATTGACTACTGAAAAAAAAATGACGTTTGTCAATTCTGAAGTTAAGGACGAGGATAACCGACTTGATACATTGAAGCTAAATGTTGGTGGTGCATGTTTTCAGTTTTAAAGCACGCTGCAAACTAATTGAGACAACAACAAATCAAGCTTCTATTAGTAACTTTAAAGTATACACTTTGATTGTATACACATTTATAAACAGTTCTTAATTTAAGTCAAAATTAAACATTAATTTCAACCACATATTACTAACTATATATTACTCATTATTATTTCCATTTTTCGTAAGATACACTATCCTTTCTCTTACTATTTCTATTTATAAACCATTTATAATTGTGCCAAACGGAGGCTAAGTGATATTCTTTCGCTATAGATTTGTATAAACAAAACATTTTATTGGGTCTATGTTTGAAAGTCATTATTTTATTGAGCCTATGTTTGGAAATCACTTTTCTTCCAAATTCATTTTTAATTACATTCTTAAAAAAATAAAACATAACTTTTCAAATAACCAGTTGCATACAAAGCTAGCTCTAAGTTTTTGTTTGGAAGAAATTATTTGAAATAAATAAATATTTTTTTCTTGAAAATTCTTGGTTAAAAAGTGGGAAAAATGCTATATAATTACGTGCAAAATTACTTTATTGAAAGAAAGTTTGAGAAAAAATAATTTTCATAAAAACCGTGCCAAACAAACTCTAACAGTACTCAAATAAAATGTTAAATTTTCACTATTAATTGTGAATATAATTTGCACTTTATTTGTTACTAAATTAATATTTAGCCTTGTTTGACTCTCATTCTTTGGCCAAAAATGTATTTTTGAAATGAAAATCGAGGGATTAAAAAATAAGAGAGAAAAATATATTTAAAAATAATGGAGATCAAATGAGGACTTAGTTCATAGTCAATAATTACCATTCAAAAAAAAAATTCATACTCAATAATTAGAACATATTTGTAGCACGGTGTATGCGATACATTATTTTTTAACAGTTGTATATTACTCGAATTTACTAGTTTTTCATTGTCAAGACTTTTCCTATTACGACATCGTTTTGCTTTACGTGACAGGTGTAATCTCAAAACAATCCACTCATTAATATAAAATGATTTTAGAGTTTTGTTAATTGTACATCGCGAATTGACGCACGCTCCAACGTACACATCTCACAAGAGAGGAGGCAGGATGCAATAAAAATCTCGTGGATCCCTCATGGTGTGCTTCTCGAACAGGGCCACCTCGGCCTGTTGAAACAGGGGCACCAATTGGCGCTCCCCTATTGGTAGAGGTCTGTGAGCCCTGTTCCAGTAGGATCATCCAATGATTTTCTTCATTTTCTCCATCTTTCTTTCTCGAGAGATAGATGCATCATACATACAGGCAGATACATACACCTATTCGCACATATAATTTATTAATTTATATGTCATAGAGAGAGAGAGAAATATTGGGTTTCTCAGAGAAAGCAAGTGGTTGGATTGGCCGTCCCGTTTGTATTACTCGTCACAGCTTCGTAGAGAGAGAGAGTGGATTAGAAGAGAGAATTTTCCTCTTTTTGGGGGAAAATTTGGAGGCAGATAACTGTGTAAATTTGAAGTGATCGGAGATACAAGTTTTACCAAATGAAGATTGAAAATGTTAATTGGTGAGTATTTGAGCTCCGATCTTTGTGTAAAGGTTCGAAATTTAGGGTTTTGAAGTAGAGATGGATGTGGATTCAAATATCACTGCAGAGCCCGAGCTCGTTCATGATCCATCGGCCCAAAGAGATTCGGAACAGCCTACTACGGCTCCGGAATCCCCATCGATTAATCAGCAGCCACCTTTGCAGCAGCAACATCAACAGAGTAGTAATAACAGTATTAACACTAGTAATATCAACAGTGCTGTTGGTGCTACAGTGGTTGCGGGACCGCGATGCGCCCCTACTTATAGTGTGGTGAATGCAACTATGGAAAAGGAGGAGGATGGGCCGGGTCCCAGATGTGGCCACACGTTGACGGCTGTGCAAACCGTAGGGGAGGAGGGGACTCCTGGTTATATTGGCCCGAGACTGATTCTTTTTGGTGGGGCCACTGCTCTTGAAGGGAATTCTGCTGCCTCCGGAACTCCTACCTCCGCTGGAAGTGCGGGAATTCGTATGTTTTCTTTCATTTTTGAGATCTTGATTAATTCAGAATTTTCAGATATATTCTGTGTTTAATTGTACCCATAAATGTTAAATGTAGAGAGGTGACATTTTGCCCTTCTTTTTGGTTTTATTAAGTTGATCAGAATGACATTTTTGCTAATCTCATCTGAAATTTTGAGTTACTTTGGAGCTCAATTTCGGATGCTTTATCCTGAATCCTTGGCTCTTAGGTTTCCTGTTCTTGGTTTTTGAATGGTCTAGGACAATATTATTTAGTTAGGTTGCAGTTGAATTGAAATGCTTGGTTTCTGTCCTATTCATTTATACACAAAAAGGACGGACATAATTGGAGTGCAGTGGATTTGAAAGGTGGAGACCCTAGCTATACCTGTTTGGAGTTGTTTGTGTGAGAGTCAAAGTTATGAAGATGGATGCTTGGATTTGGATATTTCTCTTTATATTTGCTTCTTGTGATTCTGAATTTTGAGGGGGCTCCATATTTGCAGCTCTGCTTAGATGCTATTTTATCTAATTTACAGTTGATTTCAAGTAAAAAGATGAAGATTTTCTTACAGAAAATTGTCAAGAAAAGAAAAGATGCACAAAAATCTCAATCATTATGAAAAAATCATCAAGATATGACTTCTTGACTAACTGGTAACTCAACTAAGTATCTGGTAGAAGAAATGTGGTCTCGTTTTCATAATTGAGTAAAGCACGTTCCTTAAACACGAGGCACGTTTTATGGATTTCTTATGTAACATATGATAAAGAGAATGAGGATGCTAGACTTTTTTCTCGTTTCAAAATTAGAATAGAGGCTTTGTTATACATAATACTTAACATGATATTCTAGGTTGTATTTTTCAGGGTTAGCGGGGGCTACTGCTGATGTGCATTGTTATGATGTTTTGACTAATAAATGGTCCAGGTAAGCTTAAGTTGATGATAATTGTTCAGTACAATCTGCAGGCAACTTTCTTGTTTTCTAGTTTTTGCTCATCTTAAATTGGAATTGTCATAATGTGGTACCATGCTTTTAATAACTCCTTAGAGTTACCCCTATTGGAGAACCACCTTCACCAAGGGCAGCACATGTGGCAACCGCTGTTGGCACTATGGTTGTCATACAGGTATGTTGACCTGTTGATTGACGTCGAAGATTTCATATGATATTTACTATGTTATGATAAGGCAATTATTGCTGTTTTCCATCACAGGGTGGAATTGGTCCAGCCGGTTTGTCTGCTGAGGATCTTCATGTTCTAGACCTCACACAACAACGGCCACGGTGGCATAGGTTAGCCTCTTCATGGCATAAATAACCCATATAATACTTGTTAATAAACACGAGAATTGACACGAAACATTTACAAATATGTTATTATGAGATAACCCAGGAAAATTCTTAATATTCTTCTAGGGTTGTGGTCCAAGGCCCAGGACCAGGGCCACGCTATGGACATGTCATGGCTTTGGTTGGGCAAAGATATCTCATGGCTATTGGTGGAAATGATGGTTGGTACTGTTCAGAGTTTTTCTCGTGTTTATCTGGTAACTTCAGAGAGCATTAATTTGTTATTCCCTTTTTAGGTAAACGGGCTTTAGCTGATGTTTGGGCATTGGACACTGCTGCCAAGCCATATGAATGGCGGAAACTGGAACCAGAGGGTGAAGGTCCACCTCCATGCATGTGAGTTTCTTTCTGCCATTTTTTGTCAACTAAGCTTTATTTCTTTCTGCCAGTTTTTTTTTTTTTTTTGTCTATCTAGGTCTTTCCCTTTCAACTTGAGCATTTCCTTCTCCCTTCCCTTATCTTCTCATACTTCTATTTTAACATTTCCTTGAAGTTTCTTAGACAGAACTCTTTATATATATCTTTAATAGTGGCCAACTTCTGCATGTATATATCATTTAGGAAGCAGAAGTGGATAAAAATATTGTGTTTTCACCTTTTATTCTATCTTTTGAAAAATGATTACCTTTTCAATTGTAAAGCATATTGTTGATCCTGGAATCTTTCAAAATGGTTTACATTCCAGGGAAGGTCATTGCTAAAATGAATTTCTCATGGGGACCTGATTACCTCTTTATATTAGCTTGTATTAGCCCAGTTTGGTATGGATAGGAATTAGATTTTGATAAAAGTTGGTGAAATGTATGATTGAAAGTTGATAAAAGTTGTGGATTCCATGAAATTTGTGGTTGAAAATGAATTTGTGGAAGAATGAGTTCTAAGAAATGGGGGCCAAAGAGGTGCTTAAGCTATTTTTGTGGTATGAAGACCTTACCCTGAATCTTTTGGCTACTAGGCTTTTAGCATCTATTAGTTGTATGGTGAACCTCACATGTATTGCTAATCAATTCTCTAGATCTCCCTTGTGTACTTTAAGTATTCTAGTCGGTAAATGCAACTCAAATTTTTTACCTAAAATTGCTGCACTGCACTTATCACTCATTTCCAGAAGTACTTACGCCTTTTAAACAGCATGTTTGTAACATGTTGCTTATTATTAGGCTACAGATTCTAATGCATTAACTTTTTTGATGAGCATTTCAAAACCTAGCTGCTGATGTATTGCATTTTTTGTCCTTTAATAATTTCACCTCCTGTATTTACAGAGTTACTTAAATCAGGTAAAAAGTGGGGCCTGTTTAATGGCTCTGTGTTACAGTTGAATTGATATCATTTACCATTTTATGGGAGTCATGCAAATCGAATGAGAAAACTAGGCTTGTTTTTCTTAACGGCAAATTGTACATGATCTTTGGAACATGAGGTTGCATGTTTGAGTTAAAAAAGAACTACTTTAATGTGAAAACTATTCTAAGAAGCATTGTTGGGTCTACATCCTCTTCTGGCGATGCGAACCCACGTAGCAATAGTAGCTATGGAGCCCACACAAGATTAATTCAATCCCAAAAAGTTAAGAATCAATGTTTAAGCTTGATTCAAAAATATTGAATCAAGGAATCAACACAATTGCCGACAATATGTTGACCTCGTGATTACAAGACTCAAGAATCTCACTCGATTTATTTGAACGCCACAAATAATCTTGATAAGTCAGAATTAACTGGATGACGAACAAAAATTAAGGGGCATGCTCACTATGCAGTCGTATAGTTTTTCCTTCTAGCTTCTCCGTCTATTGTTCGAATCAAGTTGCTTCACTTCGTTTCATCTCTCATGCCTAACATGAAACTTGTCCATTTGCTTGCCGTGATCAATGTTTCGTCCACGATGGCTTAAACAAATAGTTACATTGCTTCTTTGACCTGCTTCACTCTCAACCTAGTTATAGAACCTTCCTGAACGATCAATGGATCCTTGCCCGGATTTTCCCTCGTATCATGGATCACATCATGACCTGGTTTCTTCGCGAGGTGATCTTATTCTCTTATACTCTTTATCAGCGTTCTCATTGTGTGAGCTAGGAGAGTGCCATGTTGAAATGGTTGAGCTGCATAATGTAAGTCTCTTCTGTTAATTAGTTTGTACAATTGTAAAAAATGGAAAAGGAAAAGGAAATGTAAATATCCTTTTACGTGACATTTCGTGAAATATGGACCATACATTTATTTGTGTAAACGAATGTTTTTGAATTTTGATCTTTTATTTGCTTATCACCTTGCCTAGGTATGCGACTGCCAGTGCCCGCTCTGATGGTCTTCTTCTACTATGTGGAGGGAGGGATGTGAACAGCGTGGTTAGTGCAATTTCTGATTTCACATTATTGGCGATTTTGATATACTTAGGTGCACTTGCCTTTTATCGCATGTGGTTTGTTTGATAATTGAAATTCAATAAGTTTTCCTTGAAAATAAAATTCTATATTTGCTTATTTATAACGGGTTATGTCATCCCACCTTTCTAAAAGTTGTCTTTTAGTCCTATATTTATTAAAATAAAGGGGAGCTATGGTTTCATCTTCTTTCCCTATTATTCATTTTGGCATTCTTACTTCTTGGGGAGCTGGAGTAAGTGCACATGTTCTGCATAGTTCTTGAAGGTAAAATTGCTTATTTACATACATTCTCTCACAAGTTTAGGTGGATTTGTAAAGCTGAAGGTCAATAGAATGGGAAATTTCATTACTTGTGCTGAAATTTGGTGGGCCAAAGTGTCAACCTGTCAGTGCTAACAACTTTTGTATCAAATTTAGTTCATTTTGGATGCCTATTACCATCAACAAACCCGGTTTATTTCTGTGCGGGAAGGTAGCTATAAAATTTGGTGGGCCAAAGTGTCAACCTGTTGGTGCTAACAACTTTTGTATCAAATATAGTTCATTTTGGATGCCTATTACCATCAACAGACCCGGTTTATTTCTGTGTGGGAAGGTAGCCATGCGTGGCTTGTCCTATAGGATTTTGTCGGCAGTTGTGCATACTGGCATTTCATTTGAGATCAGTTGGCACTTTGTGCTAACCTCCTTGTTTGAACACTTCTATTCATATACTCTTCTGCAGCCGCTGGCAAGTGCTTATGGGCTTGCCAAACATAGGGATGGTCGTTGGGAATGGGCCATTGCTCCTGGTGTCTCACCATCTCCCAGATATCAACATGCAGCAGTAAGTTATTTAATTGAGTAGCTGTCTTAGCAAACTTTTGTCACAAAGACGAATAGTACTTTCCATCTTTTTCTTGGCAGAGATCATGATATATATCCTGGTGTTTCTAGGTTTTTGTTAATGCTCGTCTTCATGTATCTGGAGGGGCACTTGGTGGTGGACGCATGGTTGAAGACTCATCGAGTGTTGCTGGTACTTTTATTTATTTAGCCCCCGTTTGATTCCCATTAAAAATCTCATTCTCATTCTTCTACTCATTTTCAACTACACATTCTTCACTAAAA
>CAIGRL010083204.1:0-11439 GCA_903798325.1 Fraxinus xanthoxyloides
TACCCAAGTGCGTTGACAAAGTTGGGTTACTAAATGACGTGGCGCCAATTAAAAAAAAAGAAAAGTAAGATTTGAAATGAAATGAAACACGCTCTCGCTCTCTCTCTCTCTCTCTCTCCCCATTATCGTCCCTACTCCCTTCCTCTACCTTCTTTTTCTCTCTTTCCCTCTTCAATCGATTTTCCAAATAACCGAAATGGAAGGTAGCCCAGTACAGTCGAACGCTTCTCGAAGCAAGAACAGTCGGCAGCCACTCAACGCCGGCAATCTTCGCACATACGATGTCAATATTTTTCCCCCGAACAAAATACCATATGTCGCATTCAATAACCGTTAATGTACAAGGCCCAGAGGTATGTGTAATTGATCTTTATTTGCTGGTTTATGCTCGATTTTGAAGCAAGTTTTGTGAAATGGAGAATGAGTTTTGTCCTGGTAATTTGAGTTTTAACTTGCGTTCTTGAGAAAATTGGAGATGTCGTGTTTGGGTTTTGACTTGCATTTTGAAATGGAGAATGGGTTCTACAAATTGGTAATTTTGAGTTTTAACTCGTGTTGTTGAGAAAATCGGAGCTGTCGTGTTTGGGTTTTTGACTTGCATTTTCAAATTACTTTATCTGGGTTTCACTTTCAATGCGTCTACGCCGACATTCGTTCTGAAGAATGGGGTTTACTTGCCTAGATTTCTGTTAATTTGAGTTTTAGTTTATTTGTTTGGGATTATGTTTCTGTGCATTCAGTGTGTCCTACATTTTTGAGAAGTTGAGTTCTAAGTTTACTTGCCCAGATCTTGTGTTTTTTACAGCTTTATGTGTTNCAAATTGGTAATTTTGAGTTTTAACTCGTGTTGTTGAGAAAATCGGAGCTGTCGTGTTTGGGTTTTTGACTTGCATTTTCAAATTACTTTATCTGGGTTTCACTTTCAATGCGTCTACGCCGACATTCGTTCTGAAGAATGGGGTTTACTTGCCTAGATTTCTGTTAATTTGAGTTTTAGTTTATTTGTTTGGGATTATGTTTCTGTGCATTCAGTGTGTCCTACATTTTTGAGAAGTTGAGTTCTAAGTTTACTTGCCCAGATCTTGTGTTTTTTACAGCTTTATGTGTTTTTGCAGAAGTTGACGACATATCTAAAAGGTTTGAATCTCAAGTGCGGCTTAATAAGACGAAGAACCGTTGATCTCCGTGAACGTGAGCATTAGCCGTCCCAAACCACCTGCTGAACGAGACATGAAGGGGAAGGACAAGGCATAGTATACTAGGTTAATTATGTCTTTTTGCACTGATGCAGTAAAGAAGCAGTAGGATGTATGTTGTAATTCTCTTATGTTGTAGTTCGAGGTAACTTTTCCAAGTTCGTGTTGCCTCTTATCGGATGTTGTAATTCTCTTATCAACGTAATGAAAATCTATGACAAAGAGCTTGCTATTTAACATACTGGAATGCATTTTCTCCATTGATTATTTGAATTGAAAAACTGTAAATCCAATATAGAACTATCAAGTAATATTGGAATTACAACTATCACTATTCAGGTTGCAATTTTTCAATTTCGACCAACATATAGGATAATGACATTCAAACATGCTTTCAAATTCTGCATAATTACACAAAATGAAACCCATAAAGTTATACATCATGTCCTATTACACAAGGCAATAAAGTTATAGCTTCATCAGGTGCATCATCTGGGATATTACTAGGTCTCAGTGCCGGACTATTTCTTTTTACTTGATTCAAGCGTGCCTGCAAATAAACGAACCACAAATATGAATTAGTGTATAACAAAGATTGAATAAATGAGTATCACATTAGAATATACCTTCGCTTTCTTTGAGCTCGCTTCCAACGGGCCTTTTCTTTGTTTAATCTTAGGCGCTCCCTTTGTCTTTGATGCTTTTGGATCCTTTATATTCCCGCTTCCTGTTTTCTGATATGAAGTAGACTGTGAAATGTTATTACTGCCACAACTGTACTTTGTCAAACTGAGTCCTTTCTTCTAAATTTCTATCCAACCCCCTTGATAGTTGCGTACTTCCCTTCGTCATCTGCTGCAAGGTCTGCCACCTCCGCGAATGATTGACACATGTCGTCGTACCTCATCTGTGCTGGAGTACTAACCAAACCATCATAGGTAACGACTACCTTCGTGTGTGCTTTGTTGACATCTTTTCTCCATCTCCGCAATATATACCGATCCGACATTACTTTAACATCATTACGTATCATAACAGTGATCGCGTGCCTACATAATATTCCCCGAAACTCAAACAAGAGACACTGCAAAACACTTCACATTTCTCTCTATTAAACCAGACCAGAAATATTTTTTTCTTTCTTCGCTCGCCGCACACTACGTCTTCACATACCTCATACCTCGTCCCCATATGTCCCTCTATTGCGGATATGAGATCACAATAAACCTTCCCCGTAAACTCGGATTGAACTTCTCGGAACTTTGAAATTGTATATAATGACTGATATTACTTTTCTATTTCGTATGTTGTCGCACATGGTACGACTTGAGAGAATGACTTGAAATCAGCTTGAATTTCCTTCTCGACCTTATTCCGTAGTGCTCGTTCGTACTGTTCGACGAACTGTTTCAACGATGTCTTCGCGTGTACATAACCATCGAAGAAGGCATTCATACTTTCACTTATTTGTGTCGTTGACATACCGGCCCAGAAAGTAGATTTCAAGAAACAGGGCACCCAACGAATACGATTTTCAAACAATCCCGACAACCAAACTTTATCATGCAAATGATACCTTTCAACTATATCTCTCAAACCTTCCTCGAACTCATCCACTGACTGTGAATCATAAACCAGTACGTGGATTGCTGAAAATATCGCTGCTTTGTCCACGTGATATCCAAATTTTTCTGGCAAATTTTTCAGAATATGCCACAAACACCATCTGTGCTTCGTATTAGGAAAAACTATTTGAATCGCGTTTTGCATAGCTCTATCTTGATCGGTAATTATTTCATGCGGAGCTTGACCATGCATACACTTAAGCCATGTCCTGAACAACCACACAAATGTATCAGTATCCTCATTCGATACCAAACCACAACCCAACAATGTTGATTGCCCATGATGATTAACGCCAACAAAAGGAGCGAATGGTACGTCATACTTATTAGTAAGATAGGTTGTATCGAACGTGACGACATCCCCAAACTCCTTATATGCTTGCCTAGACCTATTGTCTGCACAAAATACATTCTTCAGTCGAGAATCTTCGTCCAAGTCAATACTAAGGTAAAATTCCGTGCACCGTGCTTGCATATCCGAAAAGTAAGATTGGATTGCAGCCGCATCACCCTCGCTAAGTCTTAGGCATCTCGCTTGTTCAACATAGTTACGACAATCCTTCTCCACAAACGTGATATTCTCATAGCCACCTGCTTCAACAACTGCAGAGTTAAAACTTTTATGCAACCGTATTCCTGCTATATCATTCACTTCAAGCTTCCGTTTGACATGTGTGCTCAACACTCGGTTGCACCAATACAACCTCGACTTAGTAGGACTCATCCTGTGATTGTGGTCAAGGTGGACATTGTTAATTTTCCAAAAACCATGTATATCTAAAGATGCAGATATTCTTACTTTACACCCCGTATTAATTGTTGGTTGCGGCTTCATGATATTACTTATATTACCACTTTTTCGTCCCTCATGACTACATGTGAATGTGACATATCTCAAAACACCATCATCATCCCTCGCCGAACTCCTCTTTCTAATTGGAAAACCTATGGCATACGCGTATCTCAGATAAAAATCATACACTTCTTTTTTCATTCTGAAACTGCATACCAACCTTAGGCACAGTCAAACCATCTTCTCTTGTCGTTTTATCTTCCACAACATTCGCATTATCGTCAATGTTATCGTTTTCAGAATCCACAAACAAAACATCTTCCATGTTTTCTTCTCCTACGAAACATAAACACTCACACATTATTTATGAACAAAAAATGAACTGATGATAAAACAAAAAAATGGCTTTCATAAATGACTTGTTTCATAATATAAACTGCAGGAGATTAAAAAGTAATAGAGAATAATTATGTTTAATGCATGTTTTTGGGCACTCCTGCTCCAAGTATTGAAATCTACATTCCTTCTTTTGACCTTTATTATTGTGATGAAATAATTTTTCACAGTTGTTGAAGTTACTGCCAGAAACAGGTAGAAAAAAACTCTTGAAAATGTAAGTCCGAGTTGACGGGATTAAATTTCATTGTTAAAGGGGCAACACTGTAAGTCAAAACCCAAACTCGACAGGTCCAATTTTCATCTTCCACTGGAAGTTCTTGTACTTTCATAGTTTTGAGAAAGTACCTGAGATCGGAAATGTAGAGTTTCCATCTTCCATTGTTCTTGCGCCGGCGAATGAGGAAAAAAAATGAGAAAAGAGATCTCTCAACAATGTCAAAATTATAATGTCAGTATCGTGCTTGAAGAGATTCTAATCGCCTTAAAGTTCTATTTGTCGGGAAGTCGCCGGTCGGAGCTGGAGAAGGTATAGCGTGATTGATTTCCCAATTTTATTTCCCGCCCTCAGTTTCCCTCTCCTTCAGACAAGAAGAGAATGGTTAGTCTAGACATGAGTGAAAAGAAAGAGAATGGGTCTTGCAAGAAATGTGTCAGACAAAATTTTTAATCTCAGCCATCCATTGCTGTTCAATCTCAGTCCTACACCTCACTTTGTCATCAACTTTTGTCATCCAACTTGAGAGAAGTAGCATTATCCTTTTTACATGGTTCCGATTGTTAACCATTGGACCGGCCCAATATTATAGGTAGGCAACTCATGGACCGGCCCAATCCAATTATGGGTCAGTTCTTGGGCTCGCCCATTTTGCATGTGGGCTTAGCTTGGCCAAGCAAATCCACTCATTTTGATACGTCTATATTGGAGAATCTAATGCCAAAATTCACATTATGGACACGAGTTACTCATGTTAATTTTAAGGTTGGTGATAAGTGTGTTTTTTTATAATCATAAATGGCAAGACCAACTTGCGCAGACCTCGAATAATCCCACGGCCATGAAGTTTATGACCGACTACTCTCCTGAGTGGCCTTGATGGATTCAAACTAGTGACCATTGGAGAGCAAATCTAAGACATGATCAATTGAGCAATCCTCAGGGCTGGTGATAAGTGTGTTTTATACTAGGGATGAAAAAAAAAATTGCTCAACCCGAAACCCGTGGATTACCTGCCTAATGGATTAAACGGGACGAAGTTCATTGCCTCGAAGCGGGTTTGGGGCGGGTACATGAATCATTGTCCTCGCCCCGTTACCCGTCCCGTTTAAAATTAATTTCAAATTTAAGTTTCCTATCAGACAAAAATAATAGATTTATCATATTTTTAAATAGAACATAAGTTGTTTATAATAAATGGTAAAAATTTAATAATATTTATGAAGTAAAGACATAAAAAATAAAAAATAAAAAATAAAATAAAAAGAAAGAAAAAATAAATGGGGCAAGGGACCTGTCCCGCTCCGCCCTTCCTTAAACGGGTATGGAAATGTGATGAGGTAACAAAAATACTCAATGAAACGGGGGTGGAAATGACTAACTCGTTCCATACCCACCCGATTGTCATCCATATTTTATACTATCATTGTGAACCTCATTTCTTGTAGGTGTAACGTAGCCAATGGATCTCGAGTCCTACTTATGTTCACGTGGCCTCTTCTCCACACTAGGACAAAACTATTAGAGCACGTGGTCAATCTTCGGTAATGGTAGAGGCGATTGTGCACACTCCGACAGTCAAGTGAGCCTTTTATGAATAATGTTTGGGTATGAGACGTGTTTAAAACGTAAGACACTTAAGCAATAAGGGTTTGGATCCATGAGAATACGTATGGAACATAGAGGGCAAAAGTTATATGTTGAGAGGATAAACTTACGTTACCTTTGAATAACACAATGTGTAAGTTTTTATAGTAAAAGAAAATGAGTAAAAACCGTTGAATGGAGAGACATATAGCCTTAGCCGAGGCAAGAATCATTTAGTCCAAGGCTTAAGAGCATTTAATGTTATGACCTTTTTGCAGCTCTAGGTCTAATACATAGTGGCTAGACTTGACATGTTAACTTAGTGAAGTGATTATTGTAGTGTGTTGTCACATCAGCCACAAATGGAAGATCTTGTACGAAAGATCCTCTCAGTGCCTCTACCTGCCTTGCCTCATCCATGAGGGCTCAATCCTTTATATAGGTTTGGCCCCAACACATGGGTCCGTCCTTTTCTATAGGGGTTCGATTTGTTCGTGATGGTTCAACCAAAATTGACAAATGGACAGATTGACGTGGAATGTGGGATTGGGTTCACTTGCTGTGTGGTTATCACATAGCCATGTTTGGAACCTCGCTGGAAGAAGTGTAACAATTATTTGTGCTCATAATTTTGAATTATATTTGTAAATTTGAGAAGTTTTCTATGTAATTTAATGTAAATAATTAAATATTGTTATTGTAGATAAAAACCTAGACTTATGGGCATTTGGAGCAAAAAGAAGGGCTTCGAGCTAAACTGGAGTTGATCTGGAGCAATTGAAGGCTAATCAGATTGAATGAGATTGATAAGAAGCAATGAAAGAGAAATCGAGGAAAATCACAAGTTTTGGAAATGAAATTCAACTTATAAAAAGTTTGGGGACTAATTTACACTTTTTCTGAAACTTGAGAATAACCAATTTCGGATGATTATGGAGGGCGAGGACCAATGTGTAAGCTTTTGGAAGTTGTGAAATAATATTTTAGACTTAGGTTCAGTTCAAACTCCATTTTTGTACAAAATTCATTTTGAAATAATAGATTGATGGGAAATGTGTAGTTAAAAATAAATGAATTTTTTTTTGAGTTGTATGTAATATTATTTATTAAGAAATATATTATTAAAAAGAATAGAGAATAAAAATGTATTTTAAAAGAATGTGAATCAAACAATTCCTTAGATTTTTTTTTTTAAAAAAAGGACCAAAAACTGACGAAAAAGTTGAAATAGAGATAGAAAGGCTTCAATATGAAAGTAAGGTACTAACTTGGACATGTTGAATAAAGAAAGGACAAAAATTGATCAGATGAAAAGTTGAAAGGTCAAAATCAAGAAAGAAAAAAGTGAGGGACTTGAGAGGCGAGAGTAAACGAGATAACTATGGTAAAATCGTGAATTCTAACTCTTTCATAGACAAGTTAAAACCCCAAATTGATACTTGCATACATTTTAATTATTTTCTTATATTTATAATTTTGGTTATATAACTAAAATCAAGTTATTGTTTTCCTTGAATTAAAGTTATGAATACTTAAATGATATATAGTTCCCGTGTTGACGATAATTCGAACTTTTATATCCACTTTATTACTCATTAATTGATATTGTACACTTACGATAAAAATCACGAAATAGTTCGATGGAGTAAATTCCTATTAGCTAAATGGACTTGTTATAAACTCATCTATAATACATTAAATATTAAGGTCCGTTTGATTGGAAAAATGGAATTGGGTGGAAAGAAAATGAATTTTAGGGAATTAAATTGCCTTGAACTTCTTTTGCTGAAAATTGTCAATTAATTGTGTTTGATTGATATAATTTTCCACCTGAAAAATATTGAAATTTTGAATTTTTTGGTATTTGTTTGGCTTAGATTTTCATGAAAATTGTCTATTAAAGGAATATAATTTGTTAAAATTGAGGATAAAATTTGTTTCAATTGCCTGAAAAAATATTTTTAAAAAAAGGTGTTTAGAAAAACTTTTCCCACCAAACCTAAGGGAAAACTTTTCCTCAAAAACCATGAAAATATGGAAAAACGAGAAAATGTGAAAAACCAATTTCGTAGTCAATCAAATATGCAAAAATGTTAAAATGGAATTTAATTTCCATCTTCCATAAAAAATAAGATTGAATCAAACAAGGCCTTACATCAAGTGAAAATCATTTTTTAAACGATTATAACTTTAATTATTTCAATAATATCTCACATTTTGTTTTTCAATATATATTTAATTTTTACAAATTGTAATAAATATTATATAATCCTTGTTCTTGTTATTAATTCTCAATTAATTAACATTCACATTCACATTCGTTTAATTAATATTAAATAGAATTTCACATTTGTTATTAATTCTCGATTAATTAGCATTAGCATTAACATTTACATTCATTTAAATAATATTAATTACAATTTCATGCAAATAATTATTCACGTCAATTTATGCTAATTAGCATCTAGTTTCACTTAATTGAAAATTAAATTATATGCATTTAGAATAAATGATTTAACATTCATTGTCACATTTATATTTTTTGGTCTTAATTCTAAATTAATTAATGTTCACGTTCATTCATGTATCGTATTTGTCATTCATCTTTATTTGTGTATTTAGTTGTAATTCTAATACTCACATTCAAGTATGCATTTTACTATTTACGTGCAGTATAATAAATGAACATTTATTTTCCATGACTTACATTTCTCTCATATTTAGATTAAAAAAAGGTAAATAGCGGGTCAATATTACTTTTAAAATACTTATAAAGCATTTCTAAAATAACAATAACGTTCAACGCATATTCAATTCTAACTAGTAATCACAAATGCCCTCACCATCCCTCAAAGTTTTCTCTACCGACAGTGTACACATAAAAATCGATTCAATAAAATTCCATGTTTTCAGCAAAATCATATAGATACTTAAATTTTATAAGCATTTATACTCGTAAATATATGTAAATACATATGTAGGTTGTATGTGCACACATTAAAATGCTGAACATTGTCTAGCAGTTTGATAACACTTCCTAAAACTTATGTAGCATTGGTAACATAACGAAACAAAATTAAGATGTAGAAGTCGACGAAGTTTCCCAGAAAAGTCACACATGGGAGATTCCTACCAACTCGTATTAGATTATTGAAACCTCATTTGTCGAAGGCAATTAATTATTTCCTAACCTATAGGCTAATCAAGCCTATACCGGTTCTTAATTTGTTTGCTATCATCATGTTGATCTGTAATTGTATAGTTGTAAATTGGCACTGTGACCATCATAAATTATCTTTTTAATTGTTTGTGTTCATCACATTGACATGCAATCGTATAGTCATCAGTTGTCACTGTGCATAACCATCATAAATTATTTGAATTTACACTTTGCACTTAAATGCGAAAGGAACATTAAGTTATCAAACCATATAAATACAATTGCAAGCATGGAATTATAATTTCTGGTTAGTCCTTCTAAAGAAACTCCAAGGTCAGTCAGATAACAAGGTTTGAATTATGCTTTAATAGACGAAATATTGTATCGATGCGGAAAGGACGGACCGCTACACAAGTGTGTGAGTGAACAAGAAGACGAAAAAAATTCTCTTTCAAGTCCATGATAGAGTATAGTTTGTCGATGAAGGGCATAAAATGAGTTGACTGATCAGAGGGCATGATAATTTGACTTCCTATCTTTAGAGTTCGTTTGACAAAGCTTTTGCTTCTTATTAAGCCCCTGTTTGATGTTCATTATTTTGAGAAAATAAAGTTTTAAATAGTAATTTTTTTTGGAGAATACGTGGTTAACAAGTAAGGAAAAATTTTAGATTTACGTATAAAATATTTTATTACAAAAATATGTGGTTGAGAATGGGTATAATAATTAAAATATTTTGAAGTAACGATTATCAAATAGGGGCTAAAAACTTTCTATTTAAGCTACCTTATGTCGACTTCATTTTCTGAACACACAAATTAATGACTTTCAAAATATTATCCAAATATATTCAAAAGTAACTTCGTAATTTTAGAAGTAGTTTTTTTACTTTTCAAAAGTCCTACCAAATTGGCCATTCGTGGATTCAAAGTTGAGTCATTCAAGAAATTATAGTAACTACAAAAATTGGTTCAAGAGGCCATTGTTTCCTTTCCAATACAAAAGTTTTATAGGAAATCTGGTTGGATCCTCCCACTAAAGCCCTATTTGGTACGGCTTAAAATTCAATTAAAATTGAAAATATGGTCGTTATTGTACCCCACCCATCTAATAAAAGTCAACCATAACGACTAGTTTTTCAATTTTAATCTGATTTTAATCCCTACCAAACACCTTCTAAAATTTATTTTTTGATATGTATGCGGACAAGGTCTAAATAAACCTCTAATAAAGTGGTTTGAAACTATTATAATGTGAACTTAAACTCATGATATGTTGTCAAATTGAACAACGTCATCTGGATAAAGAAAGAAGTTTTTAAATATAATTTATCTTCAACAATATATTCAAAAATTCCTCATTTAAATTTGTGAAGATCTGGAGCTGGCCACTCCATTGTTGAAGTTCGGTTGTCTCATTCACTTTTTAACTTGATAGTGTCTCTAAGTGTTCGTTTGGCAAGACTTTTGAAGAGCTAAAATCTACTTTTAAAATTAAAAATTTGCATTTAAACATAGGTTTTTAGAAATACTTTGTACGGTTAGAAGAGTTTTTAACAGAAATTGATCTAAAATAACTTCCTCATAAAGTAATTTTACACGAAACAAAAGCAAAAATGAAGATATGCCAAATGGACCTATCAATCTAATAGTCATATTTAATAATGAACAAATTAAATAACGTGCCTTGCTAAAAGGTAAGTAATTAATTTCTTCCTTCATCAACGGGGAACTCTGACCCAAATCATAATATGAGAGTACCCCACAATAAACTGTTAATTATATGAAGACTGCAATATAATTTTAAGTCAAAAATGGAAGTTGAAAAAGACCAGCAGAGCAAAAATGTGGAAATCCAGTTTTTGCCGTGTGCCTTTGGTGCCCATGCACATACAAAAACACAAACAAGTACCATATTATTTGAATCCAGGTCCATTGATCAGTAAAGGACTTCCCCAAATGATTAATTCTAAAAGTCGTAATGAACAGTGGGAAAAGTAGGCAGATGCATATTGTTAATGGAGTTTCCTAGGTGGTCCTGGATGCATAAGTATATAATATGACCATATCAGTGAAGAGAACGATCTCGACGTTAATAAGAGAGAAAAATTAAGGAACGAATAAATCCAACTCATTTACATGCTCGACCGAGACATAGTGAAAATGCTATAGAAGTGTAGATGTAATTCACTAACTTTTCGAGATTTCCCACCTGAGAATTCCATTCTCCTTCCCATGACAATGAAAACTTCAACGTGAAGCAAAAAATCATGGAAAGAAAAGGCGCACAAGACCACTAAAATACTAAGGGTCCGTTTCATTGTAAGGTAGGAAAATGGGTGGAAAAAAAATGAATTCCAAGAAAAGTAATTTTGCCTAGAACTTATTTTCTAGAAAATTATTAATTGAGTGTGTTTGATTGATATAATTTTCCACTCGGAATTTTTTTAAAATTTTGAATCTTTT
>CAIGRL010083253.1:0-13477 GCA_903798325.1 Fraxinus xanthoxyloides
AAAATTGAAACTTTATTATGCATTGTTACGTGAAAATCTCGCAAGCGTACGAGTTCATTGTACAAGGAAGAATCATGATGAGTGAGTTATCGTCCCACAGGTAATAATGTTCAATCTTATTGTATTCAATATATCTAAATCTTATGAAGTTGCCGGCTCCTCTTTTCTCTCCATTTTTTCAGCTGCCAGTCTTTCCTTTTTCTCCCAGTTTTCCCGTGTATTTATCTCCCCCTTTAGCAATAGGAAGCCTTTCTTTTATTCCATAAAGAAGTCCACATGTGAAGCCCAATTCTTCCTAAATTCCAAAGTAGCCCTCCATTATGTGGTCCAATTAGAATTTCAAAGGCTCAATTAATTTTGTATTTCTCCAAGTCATCCAATCTTTCAAATTAATGTGATTTAGTCCTTCAACTTCTATAGTGTAAACTTTGATCCCCTTTGGGTTTTTCCAAATTTCGACACATATTGCTTCTTTTCTCCAATTCTGTAGCCAACAATGAGTTTTACCTACAAGATGCAATATAATACAATTTATGTTGTATTTTGCCAAAAAAACATTAAAATTATATGGTTTCAAGCCCCAAATAAGTGTGAAAAATACACTTATCATGCATCGTTAATTTTATAAGTATTGAATTATATTTACTCTTTTTAATCTAAATTCAAGTTTTTAAATATATCTATTTTTTATAGATTCATGATGGATTGCCGATACCTTCTTGATTGATAGTGTAACTACGCATACTATTCTTCAAGACATGAAAATTTTTCAGGCCTAATATTAGCAGAAAATAATGTTAATATGATATTGAGTACGACGAATATCATTGGAGACTCCGAAAGAACATGTATTATTTTATCAAATAACACAAAATTATATATTGACGATGCACTTTATTCTAGAAAATCAAGAAGAAATTTATTTAGCTTTAAAGATACCTATTGTAATGGATATCGCATTGAGACGAAGCAAGAAAATTATATTGAATATATTTCATAACTTCATTTGTATCTGGCCATAAGCAGATAAAAGAAAATTTTCATGCATTCCCATTTGGTATGTATTATACATTTATGAAAATCATTTAATCAAATATTGTCACGAACCAGAACTTGGTTGACCCAAAAAGTTTTATACACTGGCATGATCGACTAGGAAGGATTCATCTTTGGAAAATAGGTATTGTAGCTGTTATTCTTGTGATTGGTTTAACATATATTTTCTTTTATGGTTCATATTCGAGATTGGGTGGCCCAAATAATAAACAACTTACATTGACATTCTTTAAAGTACCATAAGATTCTATTACTTAATGATTATCTATGTGTAGCTTGTTCGTAAGGTAAGTTAGTCATTAGAACTTCGGCTACAATGGTCAATATTGAATCTTTAAATTTCTTAGAAAGAATTCACCTTTGTAATTGACATTTGGTCATGAACCTAATATTTCTTACCTATTGTACTGTCCAACTCCCTATTTCATCCCCACAATGTACTAAAATGTGTCTCCAATGAAGATTTGGGGATTTATATGGGTTTTGATTCACCATCTATTATTGGTATCTTGAATCTCTAACGAGTAATTTATTTACTGCACATTTTGCAGATTGTCATTTTGATGAAATGACTTTTCCAACTCTGGGAAGGAAAAAACTGTATTATGAAAAATAAGGTAGAATCTATTGAAATGAAACAAATGTATCTCAATTTGATCCTGCAATAGTCAATGTGAGTAAGGAGTTGAAAAAAATCATTCATTTGCAAAAGTTGCAAATAGATTTCTTGATTTATTTGTCGACACGAGAAATGTGAAGAAAATCATATATACTAGTAGAAAACATTCCACCAAAATTTGATGTCCTTGAAGGAAAATCTACTATAGCAAATGAGTCTCAAATATGCAAGAAACGTCGTCGACTAGTTGATTTACCTTGAAAAATAAAGGTACAGAAAAAAAACCAACCAAAAACTTTAGAAGAAGTAACATTCGAATGTATTTATCAATCAAATATTGAAAACATGATTTCCGAAAAATCATAGGTGTCCGAAAATAATGAGATTTCAATAAATTATAGGTTATCTCATAGACTACGGGAACGAAATAATGTTGTTATAGACAATAATTTCATTTTTAATGTGACTCTTGATATTATGCAAAATGAGGATCCTGAATTAAAATTGTCAACATAGAAATGATTAACCAAAATGAAAAGAAGCCATACAGTATAAATTGAATTCCTTAGAAAAATGGAAAGTGTTTGGACTTGTAGCTCAAATGCCTGAAAATGTAATCCATGTTGGATACAAATGAATTTTTATGTGAAAGATAAATGAAATAATAAAATTACAAGATACAAATCCCGACTCGTAGCTCAAGGTTTTTCACGAAAACCTGGAATTGATTATGAGAAAATATATTCTCTCATAATGAACACCATCACTTTTAGATTTTTAATTAGTTTGACTTTGTCACAAAGGCTCGATATGCATGTTATGGTTGTAGTAACTGCTTATTTTTATGGTACACTTAATAGTGACATATATATTAAAGTCATGAGTTCGAGAACCATGTTCTCAATTAAATTGTAAAGATCATTATATAAATTGAAACAATCTAGACGCGTGTGGTATAATCGTCTTAACGAATATTTGTTGAAAGATGGTTATAAAAATGACGATGTTTGCCCATATGTTTTCATAAAGAAGATTTTGAGATGAAAGATTTGGGAAAATCCTGATTTTGTCTCGAGTTGCAGATTGAACAATTCCCTAAAGGATTATTTGCTCATCAATCTACATGTACAGAAAAAGTTTTAAAACACTTTATATGGATAATGCATATCCATTGGCATCATCCATGGTTGTTCGATCACTTGATGTGGAAAAAGATCCACTTCATTCACTTAAAGATGGAGAAAATATTCTTGGTTCTGAAGTGTCATATCTTAGTGTAATTAGGGCATTAACTTATCGTTCAAATTGCACTCGACCTAACATAGTTTTTTTTTTTTATTTTTTTTTTATTTTTTTGTAAATCTCCTTGCAAGATATACACCAATTCAAAGACATTGGAACGATGTTAAATATATTTTTCGTTACCTAAAGGGTACTATCAATTTGGGATTATTTTATTCTCAAAATTCGAAATATGTTTTGGTGGGATATGGAAATACATGTTATCTCTTTGACCCACATAAACCTAAATCACAAACAAGATATGTGTTTATATATGAAAGAACAACTATATCATGGAGATTTATAAAGCAAACATTGACAACAACATATTCAAATCATTCTAAAATTATTACAATCCATGAAGCAAACTGAGAATTTGTATAGTTGAGGAACATGACCCATTAAATTCAAGTATCATGCTAATTAATTTCAACAAAAGATAGTCCAACAATTTTGTATAAAGATAATGCTGCTTATATTGCATAATTCAAATGAGGCTATATCAAATATGACATGATGAAGCTTATTTTTTTCAAAATTCTTTTATACATGAGTTTTAAAAGAATGACGACATGGATATTCAAGAAATTCGTTCAAGTGACAATGTGGTTGATTTATTTACAAAAGCACTATTAACATCTACATTCAAAAAATTGGTTCACGAGATTCGAATGTGTTGACTCAAAAGCTTTAAGTGATTAACATTAGGGGAAGTAGTTGTACTCTTTTTCCTTCGCTTAGGTTTTGTCCCAATGAATTTTTCCTAGTAAGATTTTAATGAGTCATCATTTTTCCTATTGAATTTTTATCAAATAAGGTTTTAACGAGTTATATATTTTGTAATGAGTCATTCAAAGGTGAGTATTGTAAATGGTAACAAGTCTTCGTTTAATTGTTCTAGATGTTTAACCTATCAAATCAAGTTAACCTATATTGAATTGCCATAATATAAATAAGGCAGTAAATAACACAAAGAATCAATGATGGAGAAAATTCATAATTGGGTAAAAACTTTTAGACCAAGCCAGTAGTTTCCACTTTAGACAATAAGAACTTATAGTATGATCCTAGGTAGAGAGCCTATTAGACTCACTGATCTAATTCTTGCAATATCTAAGACCCATTGAAACATGCTTCACTCACACCTGCTCCCCGATCTTCTGAAATTGTCTTTCTCATGTACATCACCAAAAACACCTTATTCTTGTACTCTTTCTGTACTTCTGATCAAACCTCCCTCAAACTTCAACAATATTTGAAAGCTAGTGAGAAAGTACCTCGTTGACTGTGTTTAGTAAGTATATGTTTTGGATTATATGAAATTTGATGTTTTTTCCCAACTTGTGGTTGTTTGACCTCAAGAATCAGCAGTTTAATCTCAATATTTGGATGTATTCTTGGATCTTATATTCATGTAATGATAATGTAAAATAATGAACCACACAGGTATTGGGCTTGGGATTTATAATATAAGGTATTTATGTAATATAAGATAGATAAAACTCTAAAAAAGTAGCAACCTAGGGTTTTACGTATAACACCGCCGCTCGAGCGCTAGGCTAGCGACAGCAAATGAGAGATGTGTTACTCGAGCAAGAGTCGGGCGACAATGAGTCTGCTTTTTCCACTTGAGCATCAGTTAGGTGATAGGATAACATAAATCCGACAACTCTTTCTCCTTATTCCATACTCGAGCTAAAGAATTCTATATAATTTCCAAAAGACTCATTGACTTTTACAACTCTTTTATAGCATTTATATTCTTTTATAGTAATCCTTTTGTCTAAAAAATTATCAATATAACATAAGTCCTAGCAGTAAGTTTATTAGTGAATAACAATTATACTTTTGCAAACCTAAAAATTATTACCATTGTATCCATAATCATTCACTATAAATATATGGTTTTAATTCTCATCATAATATACATAAGTCTATTGACCTATATTCTTTCTTCTTCTTTTTCTCTCTTCTCATAACAAATTAGTAATTGTCCTTAATTATTTCCCTTATTATTATAGGCTAATTATTCTTTCCTAATCTAATGATTCTTTCATTTTAAATGTGTATGTTTCCTTGTAAATGCTCCTCTATGTATTCTATATATTACAGAATTATAATGAATGAAATCACTAGAAAATTATTTCACAATTGTGTTCTTTGATAGTTTAAACATAAGTTTCAATTTAAGAATTCTTACTTGAAAAGAATATTCTACTTTCTGCAATTTATGGAAATAATATTCTCTATTTTTTTTCCTGATTTCTTGTATTCATTTTGTTCCCTTTGATGTCAGATATCTATGCTATATGAGTGTAACCTAGTGTGGAAAAAACAGAAAAATCTCTCAAAACTTGAGTTTTTCCAATTATTTTACATTATTAGAGTATTTTCAAGAAACTCTTTAAATATAAGATGATCTTTTTTTGTAGAGTTAACCCTTAAAATTATTCTCCAATAAACTCTTTAAATTAAAATTTTAATTTAGAGAGTGAATTTGGCTCTTTCCACCATTTATAATTAAATGCATTCAAAATATTTTACTTTTCAACAAAGAAAAATAATACAATAATTTAAAGAAAAACTAGTGAAAATATTGAAAAAAATATATATTTTTAAGTGTTAAACATAAAGAGCGTGTTGGAATACTAAAAAAATTTACTCTCTAAATTTATATATATTCCCTAAATTGTAGAATATGCTCTTTTAAAATATAGATTCTCTTGAAAATGCTCTCAATACATAGTATTTCTTGTGGTTAAACTTTATTGTTCAAAAAAGGCTGAAGAATTGTCTTGTACTAATTAAAACATATAACTTTGATTTATCAATTTTAAAACCAACCCACCATACTTCTGATATTATATATTAGATAAAGTGTTCAATTGATGAAAAGTGTGAAATTTAAGTGGGAAGTTGGCAGTTTGATTCACACTGCACTTGTAATTAAAAAGTTTAAGATTGGGCCTTGTGGGTTTTTGGGCTTGCTTTATTAAAATAAAATTTTTATCACTATTTTAGTCATTTTTGGATTTCTTTTATTTGATCAAACTAGCCAATATAATATGGCAGTTGGAGGGTTAGAGATTTATTAAAATCATAAAAACAGAAATAAAATCTGGCAATTGAGGAAGTTTTGAATTATTTATTCAAATCATAAAATCTTCACAAAAGTGCAGTTTTAATTTTATTAAATCGTGAATTGGTGGCTCTTGGAAGATATAAACCCACCTTGTATTGAAAAAATACACACTGAAATCATTCCTCAAATTCTATATTCTAAAAACTTGATTTTAAAATTATTCTATTATCTTAAATATTATATTATTCTAGAGTTCTGTTTAAAGTCGTGAAAATCACTTTTAATTACTGTACAAGTGATTCGATCGTTGTATCCTGAGAGTGATTGTCCAAAAAGGTTGTAACAATTTACGGTAGTCAATTTTACTTTAGGACATCGTGTTGTCATAAGTCTCGATCGGTAAGTTTTCCTTTCTACATTTTATTGTTCAACGACGTTAGTGCAACTAATTTTGTGTACTCAATGCTTTTCTGAAACACTTATTCAATTAATGTTAATGTGAAATGTTTTTGTTGAGAGCTTAGGAACAAAGAAAGTACTATAACATTAAAGGGACAATAATTTACTAGTAAACATTTACCTCGAATAAAGAAAGGTCATAATGCCTTGTTATAAGTTAACAATTGTATAAAAAGGAGATGGATTGTTATTTAAAAGAGACTACATTTCGGAGGACAATATTTTATCATCATTTATCAAGTTCTTCATAATCTGCACTAGTTATGCTGAACCATCAATGCAAAGCCACTGACTCACGAAGATTGCATCACAGTTGATGTTCGGGTTAATCTCAATGAAGTCTTCAACTGAAAAATTAAATTTCTGTGCAACGGTTGTACAAGTATCACCACTCTCTGCCCCATATACGGAATTGCAAACCGGAGTGGAAGCAGTGCTTCCAAAACCAACTGTATCAGAAAAAAACTGTTACTCCAACATTCCTTCTTAAAGCGGGACATGTAGCCATAGTAGCACCAGTTTTTATACTCATTTTGACTTCACCAACTGAACTGTTGACAACATTTAAATTATCTAACATTTGGCTGTCTAACAGAAACTCTTAGACAATGGTTTAACATGGTATGAGAGCACATAACGGTCCAGAGTAATGCTACTTGTACAAAATTATTTACACATCGATGTATGGAAAGTAAAAAAAACAGTTTGAACTGTCCTGGTTTCAACTTTGATCGCCACCCAATTAAATGAATAGTGCACACGTTAGGCTTTGATGGAAAAAAAATGAATCTGCGTATACGTGATGGGGCGTGTTGAAGATGATGATGAAATGGTCCAATCTAAAGTTTAAACTTTTAGATCGACTTATTCAGCAAAAACTGTAGCCTTCCAAAGTTTGGTGCAACCTAGTTCCTAGGAACTTTTGAGAAACGAAGTTAGCTTATATTTGAAAATTGCAACAACAAATACTTACTGCCGAGTTGTTTGCTATGGGCCATTGATAGTGTGAGAACAAGACTAAGCACCAGAACCAAATTGTGTAGTGTTTTATAAACCTGAGCCATGGTACATTGTATTTTTATTTGCTGCCTTATACCTGTTGAATAATTAATGTGGCTTCTTGAGATGGCTTTTATAGACAGAAACTTAGGAAAGAACACCCCTTAGGCACGTAGATATGGTTGCAAAGCCAGGTGCAGGCCTGTTAATTAACTTTCTGATTTACTAAACATTTGTACTTTGTGTGTTGTTTTAACGTGTTGTAAATATTGAAAGGATAAAGGTGGTTGATGAAAACAAGAACACTGACAAAATGCTGGAATGTTGCCGACTGAAGATTCAAATATGATCACAGAACCCCTTTTGATTCTACAGTTCGTTCTAACTTGAGTGTCCGAGGGCAATGCGAGAAATCCTTGTGGCTTGCCATCTAACAAGTAATTGTGAGCACATGAACAGATTCTCTACGGGAACATATTCTTCGTGGTTGGCGACAATCCAAAAAGAACTTCAACATAATGTATTATTCCTGTTATTATTCACAGAAACTATCACTTCAATATCTGTATAGTATGTAGTAATGTCATAAGTGTTACAGTTATTATTAGTTAAAATAAAGTAAATCCTGGTCTACAAATTATTGATTTTCATGTGGGATTGATACAAGTTCAATTTTCTTGCTAATGTATTGTCAGCGTAAATAACTTCTGGTTGTCAATCTGTGTTATCCATAAGCTGAAGTAACTATGTCAACGAGCCGAGTCGAGCCGAGCCCTAAGCTGAAACTGCCGAAACTCGAACTTTTATTGGCCCGAGCCAAGCTGAACAAAGCTCGGCCAAAAAAAATTGGCTCGACCCTTAGCAGGCCGAGCCGGGACCACGTATTGTACTCTGAAAATTGGATAAAATGTAGAGATACACTTCTAATATTGTTGCAATCATTAATTGAATTCCTAAGTGATTTATTGAGTTTAGTCGAGGCTTATTCTAATTTACGTAGAAATATAGTGACTTGACTTGACTAGATAGAGCTTTAGAGAGGAAAATTGATTAAATTGGTGAATTCTATTGAATATAACTTTAGAAATCAAACTTGAGAGGCATGAATAAAGGAGATGACTACGGTGAAATTGCGAGTCCTAATACTTTTCACACATATTTTAAAAATCCTAATTGCGGCTTGTGCGTGTCTAAATTGTTTTTCTTAGATTTATAATATTTAGGATAATAATTAAGACCAATCTTAATTGTTTTTATTCAAAAGAAAGACAAAAATAGTATAACCAATATTTAGATAGATTGTCCTCGTGAAAATGACGATTCAAACTCTTAAGGTCACTTTATTATTTGTTAATAATATCATATACTCACAATAGAAATTACACAACAAAAATACAAAAAGGTTTTTCAAAACCTACCCTACTTCTGACATTAAGTGACGGAAACAACACTACTCAAAAGGATCGTAAGGTTGCCAAATAACTATTGGTGATAATCTCAAGAAGGAACAAAGGTTCATGTAGGATTCACATTTCTTTATTTCGTTTCTTTTACAATTTTCAAAATTATTTATTCAGTTATTGTATTATTGTCAAATGCCTTTTGTTGAAAGCTTAGGAACAAAGATATTTCCATAACATTAAAGGGACAATACTTTACTAGGAACATTAACCTGGAATAAAGAAAGGTGACGATACCTTGTTATATTATAAGTTAAAAAGGGAAATGACAACATTAACAATTAGCTAGTGATTGTAATCTAAAAGATATTACATTTGGGAGGACAATATTGTATTATCCCTGATTAAGTTCTTCATAATCTGCACTAGTTAGGCAGAACCATCAATGCTAAGCCACTGACTCACGAAGATTGCATCACAGTTGATGTTCGGATTAATCTTAATGAAGTCTTCAACTCAAAAATTAAATTTATGTGCAACGCTTGTACAGGTATCACCACTCTCTGCTCCATATACGGAATTGCAAACCGGAGTGGAAGCTCTGTATCAAAAAAAATACCTCGTTCAAATTTCAACCATTACTTTATTAGATATTCAAGACGTAGTAACCCATTTTTAAAAATATTTCACAAGTTTAAAACAAAAACTATTGAAGATAACATTTAAGCTTAACTAGAGTGTGCAAAGGTCTCATTGCCACTCATTTAAATGAATTGTGAATATATAGGATTTGACTAGAAAAATGAATATCGCGTACACGTGACGGGACATGTCGAAGATAATATTTAAATGATATATTTGTTTGGATGTAAAAGCTTACCCTTTTAGATCAAGTTCTTGAACAAAAATTCTAGCCTTCCAAAGTTTCATGCAAACTAGTTCCTAGGAATTTTTGAGAAACAAAGTTAGCTTATGTTTTAAAGTCGCAACAAGTACTTCCTGCCAAGTCGTTTGCTATTGGCCTTTGATAGTGTGAGGACAAAACTAAGCACCAGAACCAAATTGAGTAGTGTTTTATAAGCCTGAGTCATGGTATACGGTACTTTAATTTGCTGCCTTATACCTGTTTAATAATTAATGTGGCTTCTTGAGATGGTTATTTATAGAGAGAGACTTCAGAAAAAACACCCCCTTAGGCACATAGATATGGTTGCAAAGCCAAGTGCAGGCTTGTTAATTAATTTTTTGATTCACTACACATTTGTACTTTGTGTTGTTTTAATATGTTTTTAAAAATTCAGAGGGTAAATGTGGTTGATGATAACAAGAACAGGGACAAAATTCTGGAATGTTGTTGACTGGAGATTCAAATAAGATCACAGAACCCCTTTCCCGTCCCATCTCTCACTGCTCAATTTCTCACAAGAAAATCCAAGAGATCCACGCAGGTCGTTCAAAAGTGCAGATATATGATGTTCTTGAAGACTTCTTGACAATTTACGAAAATGTTTTGTTTCGAAAAGAATTAAACTATATTGTAGACTCAAGTTTTGGAGTTCTACTGTGATTTTTCCACAAGAATAAAATTGAGTTTGAGTCTTTAATGGCTTCAATTTTACATTTGCATAACGATTAGGTATTAACTATTGTGGGAATTGTTTTTTTGAAATTAGAATTATTTAAAAGGTGTGCAATCAATATGATCCGAAACGACTTTTTCTTTCTAGCTCGTGCAATTTCGGTGCCATGGTGACCCAGGACCCTGAACCTCCCAGCTTCATGCCACCACCCATAGGCCCTACACAACTAAATGAGACTCGGGATTTAGGCAAAATGCATATCGCGGCATTCAATTTCGCCACTGCTGAAGGGACCAGACTTCCCACCGATTCTCCACCCTTGGGAAAATCCACCAACAGTGGGCCCTATTCAATTTGAACCAAATCAGCCTCGCAAACCTGAATTGCCTTGGAATGTGAGCTATTTGTCATGCACGTGCTCCAAGACCATCAATTCAACCATTTTTGATGTAGAACAGATGGTTGACTAGATCGAAAAGGAAAAATGTAATAGCGCAAGTGTAGCATTTGAACTTCAATTTAGGCCCATAATACCATTCTGAAAAGAGAACAACGAGACGAGTAGAACACACAATTTTGCATGACATATGATGGATTTTAGCCATCCGAGTTCGTTTAGGAGTTGAAAATTGCTTTTAATGTTTTAATGCTATTTTTATCCTTTAGTTTATTTCGAATTCTTTGCAATTTTAGTTTGTTTAAACTAGATTTTCATGCAAACCTTTAAAAATAAAGAGTTAATTCATCATTTTTTATCATCTTACATCAATAAAATTTCATGAGTATATTTTTTTGGTGGATTCTATAAATTGTGTTCTTAAGATTTTCGCTTGAATTCATTTCTTCGCGTTGCGTCGTGTGGTATTAGAGCCGATTTTTCTGTCTCTATATCTTTGATTCAAAACCATTGGGTGACGTACCAATTACTAGGGCAGATTTGGACACTCAAAATAGACAGATTGATGATCTTACAACTCAGATAGAGGAGATTTGTCAACCGTTGTTGCAGGATGTTAGAAACAATGGGCAGAATGAACAATAAGAAATCAACGATGAATGAATCGTTGTACCTGTAATTCGAAGAGGAAATAATAGGAGACTTATAGTAGAAGAAAGAGAATCATAGTTAAATGAGGGCTTCGAAGTGCCACCACATAATCGTAATCATCAAAACTGAAATCCCTTTGATGATTATCGGATTAAAGTAGACATTCTCATGTTCTTTGATTACATGAAGATCGAGGACTTCTTGGATTGTTGGTAGAGGTTGAAAGATTTTTTCGAAGTTATAGATGTTTCAGATGACAAGATAGTTAAGATGGTGGTGTTCTTTTTGAAATCCGCAACGGCCATATGGTGGGATCAATTACAGAATACTCGAAAGAGAGAAGGAAATAGTCAAATTCAGACATGGAGGAAGATATATAAAGCAGTCTATGATGGGTTGATTTCTACTAGCAGATTATGAAGACATTATATCGTATGTACTTGGGATGCACGCGGGAAAATCAAACAGTACAGACTATACCAATGAATTTATGTGACTTAAAATCCGAATATCAAAGGTTAGCCAGGTTTACCTGTGGTTTGAAGGAGGTTATTTAAGATGAATTGGGTTGCAAAATATCTAAACGTTGTAGTAAGTCAGTAACATGGCGACGAAGGATGAGATGATTGAATCTGATAAAAAGGTGACCACTTATAAGAGAGTTCTCCATTTGTCGGACCATCATCGTCTGCTCCTTAGAACAATGAGAATGCCCCATTACAAACCCCCGCCAACTGAAAAAAAAAAAAAACAATGTCGAAGGAAATATCCTAAACCTTATTCCCTTGATTGGGTAAAGAGAGGTCTTTCCATTCAGATTGTTGAAACTTGCAAAGTACATGTTTCCATTGGTAAGCATTATAATGATAAAATTGTGTGTGACGTCATCGACGTGGATGCTTGACATATCCTATTGGGTCATCTATGGTAGTTTGATGTGGACTCAATTCTCAAAGGGTGTGATAATATGGTACTCTTTTCTGGTAGCCCAAGAATAACTGATCAAGAAATGGTTGAATTGGATTTTAAAACTTTTTTCGAAAAATTAATGTAAATTCAATAGATTAATTCAAATAATAAATACAAACATAAAAGTAATAAGTAAAAGGGGAAGATGATGCAAAAGATATAATTGTAGTGGTTCGATCCAAAACAATGATTTACGTCTTATGTTACCAAACTCTCCGACACGAGCAGGCATTTTCACCATATTGATTGACTTATGGTGCAATTCAATTATTCACAATGGTTTCGGTGACTTACAAACAAAAAGCACCGATCCTTATACAACGTTGAGCTTTACAAGACTTCAACATGACCAATTATTGAGTTTTCATGAGACCTCAATATGACCCATACTATTGAGCTTTACAGGATCTCAATATGACTCACATGGTGACTTACAACAAAGAGCACTCATCCTTAGACAATATTTATCTTTAAGGGCCTTCAAATCGACTCACACTTTATCAAAGTGATTTTTCAATAATAGAATTCCTTTCTTTATAAATAATACAAATAAGTTAAATACTAAGAGAGGCTAACACTTTAATGAATAGCAACAAATGATAACTCAATTGTTAGATGAAAACATTGATAAATATGCTGTTTAAAAAAATAGATTCAGTCAATCAAAGTTTTTCAATGAGAAAATGAAGAAGAGTCAAGTGCAATTTAATTTCAAAAATCTTCTCAAAATATTTCTCCCTTTTAATGAATAATTGTAATAAATTAAATACTAAGAGAGTAACAAGAAATTTTGATAAATATGATGATTTTACAAGTTTGATTTAAACAATCAAAGTTTTCTATATGAAGTAGAAATGTTTATGCAATGTAAATGTGAAGATCGTCTTCAAAAATATATATTTCGTTTAAGATTGATATAAATAAGTTTAGCACAAAGAGAAATGAAAACTTTGATGATAGAAATGATTCAAGAAATTTGATTCA
>CAIGRL010083259.1:0-12662 GCA_903798325.1 Fraxinus xanthoxyloides
CGGCCGGAATTTTCGATGCCTTTGCACTGTCTCAGTCTCGGAACCTGCCTCGCCCGACATTTCCTCAAGCTCTGTAAAGTAAGTTATGCTCCTATTTGTTTTGGAACTGCTATTAGAGTTTAAATTGGTTTTCTTTTGAGTTCTTTTAACGTCGTTTATTGCCAAAGTTCGAATATTTTGATTTATTGAAAACCAAATATTGGTTTTATTTCGGATTGTTCTCACTGAACAATAGGGTAGTTTTATTTTAATGAAATATTGGACTGTTCCAAGAGATGACTTTGGTGCATATTTTCTGATGTTTGATATGGCTATATAATGCTGGTTCTTCACTAGTAGTTATTGGATTCTTCTAAAAGTTTTTAAGCTCGTTCAAACGTGCTCTTGAGGAAGTACATTTGTATGGCACATCAATACCAATTTGACATGTGATGATCAATTAATTGTTTTCTTTGTTTTACAGGAAAAGGATAGTTTCTGGTGTTCAACCCACGGGATCAATTCATCTTGGAAATTATCTAGGGGCCATAAAGAACTGGATTGCATTACAGGTCAGGCTCACTAATATGCATGATAACCAACGATAACCAACCAAATTGTGTATAAATTCCAAAAGAAAGAAGAGAGTGTGTTGAGAGAGAGAACACGCATGCTATATGGCAAATTATTGTAACATCGGATCACGAATGTGCGAATTGCTTGGTTATTGCACAAGCGAAGTTTGGTTAAAATGCGTGTTTAATTTCTCTTGCATGACTCTGGAATTCCCGTGTAAGATGATTGTCTTGCAGTATTTTTATTTAGTTAATGTGCTTAAGGAATGCATTTTTACCAAACATGCTTCTAATTTTCTCCTCGCAGAATACATACGAGACGCTCTTTTTCATTGTGGATCTCCATGCGGTATGTACAATTTTATGCAAAGTTTTCAATATTTCTTATTTTATGTCATTTCTCAAATTTGAGACTTGTGTGTTTATTGCAATTTTATATGCTATATACTGGGCTATGTTCGGTGAAATTTCCAGATAGCATTTAATCATAGTACACAGCAACACATTAGGTAGTCAGTGATCCCATGTTAAACCGCTCTTGTCTTTCATTATAAACTGACTGTTTACCTTCTTGATATAAACAATTCTCACAGTAATACAGCATGTAAATGTTAAACAGGAGATTCCTAAGAAAATCAGTATAACCCAATGATTAGCCAAATTGAGAATTAACCTCTTCAAAACCTAAATTTTCTCTCCGCCTTACAATTACACCAGATCAAGCAATTTGTGAATCTGAATGGTTAAAGTGGTTATTTTCGATTATGTTCTGAATTGCAGTGTGGGCAAGCAACAATAAAGTCATAAGTGTGTCATGTTGCACTTATTCTATGATGACATTTGAAAGGATAAAATTGCTAAAACCAAGCAAACGAAGTAGACCTTGAAGAAATGAATACTCTGATCATTTCCACCCTTGAGTGAAATATGTTAGTAGTATATCTTCTACTCGAATGAAGGAATCAGTCTCGGTGTTAGTAATTATAGGATGATTTGAAGACCTATTCATGTTTATCATTGCCTAATTGATTTTGTCTGTTGCAGATAACTTTGCCGTATGATACACAGCAATTATCAAAAGCCACAAGAGATACAGCAGCTCTTTATTTGGCATGTGGTGTGGACACTTCTAAGGTCTGTCCCAGCAGTACTTTGTGGTATAGCTTTTTATTCGAACATTTTATTGGCTGTTTCACCATAAGATTCATATGCATGGCTGTATCTCTAATTTCTTGGACAGGCTTCAGTCTTTGTGCAGTCTCACGTCCGTGCTCATGTAGAATTGATGTGGCTGCTGAGTTCTGCAACCCCAATTGGTTGGCTCAATCGGATGATTCAGTTTAAAGAAAAATCGCGGAAGGCGGTAAGGTTTTACTGTATGCTGCTCCATTTCCATATTTATCTTTGTGCAGTCTTCTTGATGTTTGGTATGTAACTTTCAAAAAACCTTGCTATTCTACTCGAAAATATTACTATCAGAAGCTCAAGAGGAAAAATAACTCAAAGAAGGTTCTTTGGTATTTGGATTTTCTCTGTTTCCTGTCCACTTGGGAGCTTGCATTACTTGTACTTGTTGTTCTCAAATCATGGTTGTTGCTGGGTCAACTTATGGGAAATTGACAGAGGACTGTTTAAGCTATAACCTTGTATTAGTTTTTTATACAGAAATAACATCTTATATAGGAATTTTTATTTATTTTTATTCACTTTTCTTAATGCTAAATGAAAAAACTTATCCTGAAACATACCTGCCTTGGACTTCCCGTGGTTGACACTCGACAGTGGATAAGTAAAACCTCAAGTCCTCCTAGTATCTATGATGTATATTCCTGGAAAAGGAAACCTTATCCTGAAGTACCTTTCATTTACTTTAACATTCCTAATAATAGCATCCCAAGCCTATTGTGGGTGATTTTATATATTTGTTTTGTGAACAGGGAGATGAAAATGTCGGGGTTGCACTTCTAACCTATCCTGTGTTGATGGCTTCTGATATTCTCTTGTATCAGGTGATTCTCAATTCTTGCAGTATTACTCCAATAGGAGACACTAAAAATGCATTTTATGTAAACAATCATGTTGACTTCGAATAGAATTGTGTTAGAACAATTTGTGAATTAAAAGAGGCAACCGTTCTTTTTAGGGGAAATCATTTGTTTATTTTATGGTTATTGCCCAGATCATCTGGTGTTCTGGCTATTCATCTAGACTGTAATCGCCTGAATGCATGATTCTCATTAATTGCAGCATTCCTCTGCAGTCAGATTTTGTACCAGTTGGTGAGGATCAGAAGCAACATTTAGAGTTAACTCGAGAATTAGCTGAGCGCGTTAACTATCTGTTTGGGGGACGGAAGTGGAAAAAATTAGGAGGGTAAGAGAACTATTAATGCAAAAATTTTGTTGGGATGTAAAGATATACTCTCTTGAGTTGAAAGTTTACTTTCCGACCAGATTTGTTCTTCTATGGTATTTTTTTTCCTGGCACTAGGAACTAAATTGTTTGTTTATCGCAGACGAGGTGGCGCAATTTTTAAGGTCAGACTTTTTATTGATACTTGGTTGATATGATCCACTTCTGCTTATAAAATGCTGATAAGTTGGAGTAACCTTTACCCTCTGGTTCCATTGACATAGGTTCCTGAACCTCTTATCCCACCTGCTGGAGCTCGTGTGATGTCCCTCACTGATGGTCTTTCCAAGGTTTTGAATTTTTGTTGGATCATTATGACTTGTAACTAAAGCTTTTCAAACATGGTTTCTATATTACATATTGATATGACTATTTCTCTCTGAGAAGGTAGCTTTACTTTTTCTCTTAAAAGTGAAATCTTCTTCATTTTCCGATAATGGCATGTTGTATTGCAATTAAGTGATGGAGGTTTCTCAATTAACTGTGTCTGTCATATTTAGGATGTTTTCATGTAACTGCAATATTAATCTTTGTTTGTAGATGTCGAAATCAGCACCTTCTGACCAATCACGAATCAACTTGCTTGATCCCAAAGATGTGAGTAAAATTGGATCATCCCCATGATCTGCTCATGTTTAGTTCGTTTTATTATGTTCAAACTGTAACATTCAAACTTTTTATGTTCTGAATATAGTAAGTGTGAAATGAGCGGGCAGCTACACAATAAAATTGACAGGACTGGAGCTAAGATTTTCTTGACAGGAGAAAAGAAAATCCTGTTATTCGATTGGTTGGAGATTTTGTTCCATGTTAGGTCAATTGGGATGAATTGAGCGTTGGGGTTTTGAAGACACTTTAACAAGTGAAGGATTAAATAAATGAATGCATTGGAAAGACTATTGCCCACACTATAGAAACCCATGCCATATTTCCTCTGGTGATATGACTTACCACACATTGCTGACTTATACCGTCCCAATCAGATGATCTCAATTTCCAACTGCAATGCAATATTGCTGCAGTAAGGGAACTATATGACCAAAAGTCCTACGAAGAATTGGTAGCTGACACTTGATTTGTACCCTCTCTTGGCAGAAGCATCTTTAATGGACTGTATGGCATCCATGTAGAGATTGGACTTTATCCATTTTTCCAGATTTCAGATTTCGGTTTTTTTTTCCCCTCGGTCTTTTGATAAGTGGCCATGTTTCACATTCTTATTAAAGAGTCTGGAATTTATTTCTCACTTATTAATTGCTACAATATTATCGTTTGCTTTTTCTGTGGTTTTGTGCTCTGAGGATCTTATTCTCACCAGAAATTTATTTATTGAAGAGAAACTAATTTTTCAAAAGCACCTGAAGTTATTCAAAAATGATGGAGTGCATGTCTATATTTTAGAAGAGTTTTGATATGCTTTCATGAAAAAATCTTAGAATTCTAGTAGAGTTATATCTGACTTTTATCTATAGAGATACCTGCTCATTGTACTTAGAAAAAGAGGTTTCCGTTTTTGAGTTCATAAAAATTAGATACTTCAAGCATCATTTCCTTTATTTAACCAGATATTTGCTGCAGATTGATTTCTTTGGGTATTGTAGGTTATTGCCAACAAAATAAAACGTTGCAAGACTGACTCATTTCCTGGGTTAGATTTCTCTGCTTTTGTTTGCCATATCATTTAAACTTTGAAGTTTATTAGGATCAAATATCCCTTACTATTTTTGCTTAGGCTTTTTTTTTATGAGTGGACTAAACCTCTAATATGCTCACTCTTTTCATGAAATTTTTGGTAATTTTACAGCTTGGAATTTGATAATCCTGAAAGGCCTGAATGTAACAATCTTCTTTCAGTTTATCAGGTCATTACAGGCAAGACAAAGCAGGTAATCAATATTGATAGTGTAAGGCTAATGTTACGGATCTCTAAAGTCATTTGCTTTATTGTTCGCTTGGGGATCTTGAAGGAGTCTGATATATTTTTGTCTCAGCAACTGGTCATTTGCTTATAAAATGGAAGACTTTTACTATTCCTTCCATTGACTGCTTTTGTCACACACACTCTCTTACCTAATATTTTGAGGTTCGAGGAATTGGTTGCAAAGTGGTTGTGAAGTGCCATGATGTAACTAATCGAATTTCCTGGCCATGTAAAGTAGGAAATGTACTCTGCTGTCAGTTGTTAAAGCTTTTTTATTAATCAATTCATCTCATGAACCAGATTTTCCTGTTCAATATCGTGTTGTTCAAAACCAAAGATAGTTCAAAGCAAGTGAAAAACTCGGTTAAAATGAAAATTGTTTTCATTGTTGGTTTTGCAATGAGGATTATAAACAAAGTGAAGTGGCACTGTTGATTAACTTTTAATTTAATTTGCCTATTATTGCCGTTGGATATACGTTTTTATGCCATCACATTTGCTTCCTTACTCTGACAATATGTTCATGGTTGACCTTTAATCTGTTGTCATATAATCCCCTCCAGCTATTCTGCATCCTGTAAGGAATCTTACAAGAAATATTCAGAAAAAATTATTATTGCAGGAAATTGCAGAAGAATGCCAAGATATGAACTGGGGAACATTCAAAATCGTTCTTACGGATGCTTTAATTGATCATCTACACCCAATCCAGGTTTTAGCTTCTGAACAGATCTGTACTCAATATGCTTTCGTAAGTTAAATTAGCGTGTCGATTTACAAACTATTGGGTTCTCTATCTTGCAGGTCCGATACGGAGAAATTATGTCTGACCCTGCTTACTTGGATGACATTTTGGCAGAAGGTGCTAGTAAAGCATCAGCCATAGCAGCTATTACTCTAAATAATGTCTACCAGGCAATGGGATTTTTGCGCAGACGAGTGTAACTGATGCTGCTTGAAGAGTTTGGGCGAAAACCACATTAAAGCTAAGTAACTTCTGAGCAATAGTACTCTTGAAATTTTGTGTCAAGCTTTCACTTGATGAGGAAAGAGAGTAATTTATGAGAAAGCCAAGCATAATGCATGCTGTTATTTTTTACCTCTCATGTGATTGTACAAATGGTTCTTGGGGTTGATCATCTTTAATAGTTTTAATGTATAAATATTTGAACATTTTTTTTATTATATTTAGCAGATTTGGCATTAAACATTGATATTGAGTCGAAAAGGTGGTTGATTTGTCAACTTTACATGGTTTTGGCTTGATTTCAAGCTTCGTATATTAATGTAATTTTTATATGTTTGCCGTCCCAAATTTCAAATAAATTTAGTGTGTTAGAAGAGTTACAAAGTCTATTTTATTAATAATATGGCGAAAAATATATTGTAATATATTAAAATTTCCTAAGCAAACATTTCGATTTTAGTAATTTTATGTGACAAACCGTCTAGGAAGTAAAACCTGACAATTCTTTATAAAATATTGTGTTTAAACTTAGAGTTAATCAAACGTAAATGGATAATATTCCTATTTCGAGTCATGCAATTGGCATCGAATGGAAAATAAATCAAAATGCATTAATTAGAAGCTCATAAAATCGACTGGAACCTAACCTCCCGAATCGGAGGTTCTAGTCCGATTCTGAAAAAAGTGAGTTAGGAGTTGAAATGAATAACTTAGAATAGATGAAGTTTGGATCGATTCTTGAGTCGGAATCATGAGTACTAAGACAATCAACTCAAGAATCGAATGTCATTTTTTTACAATATATTAACCCTGACCCAACCCAACAAATTGCAAGTTTACAAGATTTAACAAGAAGCAAGTTTGCAAGGTCCAAGTAGTTAGTACCCCAATAAATTAAATTCGTTCATTTGAATAATTGAACCGCATCTTGTATTTACGCACCTTCCTCTTGTTTTAATTTGGATAAATCCCCATAAAAATTTTGGAACCTTTGTTGGTTCGAAACATGTGTATAATTCTCTTTCAAGGGACTCCTAATCCAAGTAGATCACGTTCTCTTTGAGTTGTTGGTACCACATCTACCCATCTCTGATGCCCAACTATGAGGACCTTTTCTTCTTTATCAGTCTTGAATTCGAAAAATTCCCCCTACTAGATCTTTCTTCCCATCGTAACAAGAAAAAACTAATTTGGCGATTTTAAGCCATTTTTTGACCGTTATACAGTGCAATACTAAGTGTATAATACCAACCACATATATTGATTGCATCAGTTGTTGATTACCTAACGATTAAAGTAGACAAAAAAAAAAAAAAATACCTAGGTGCCCCTTTAGCATTTCATTAATTTTTGTTGAGGGGGCATTTTCGATAATTCAGGCATCAAAAAAGACGGCTGCTCCTAGTTTGTCCAAGTTGTTGAAAAAATGAAAACTGGGGGAACCTTGTTGTCTTTTCGAAAAAATAATGATTGATTTTTTTTCATTTATGCGATCCCAGACACGAGCTCTTGGATGACATGACTAACTATTGATGGCACTACTGTAAATAGTGGGATTGTCAATATTGTAAAAGCTAAAAACTGTAAATCACTATATGATAATACAAAAAATATTTTATAATTTTGTACTTTTAAGAGTTGTACAATAATGCATGTCGAAATGTGATTATCATAAAAATATTCTCTTGTACGTTTGTTGCACATCATTTTGTACATAATTGTAAATTAATATTTAAAAAACATTATTTCTTTTTTAAATGATATTAGAAATCCTTCGTACTAGGAGTGGATGCGGTGTAGTTCGATCCAATTTCAAAAAGAACCGTATCGAACCGAGTACTGGTGTGAATCTTAGTAATGGAGCCAGTGATTTCTTATCTAATTGTGTGTGTGTGTGTGTGTGTATGAAGATCGAGTTTTAGACCATATTTATTCATTTAAACAGTGCTTTCATCATGTTGATTACAGATGGAATTTATATATTTTTCATTAAAAATATCGCAAATAGTAATTTTGATAATAATTTTTTTTGTAGCAGGTACAAATAGTACAAAATCACAAGTGTGGTAAGGTAATTATTTTTACCTACAATACTAGAAGGTTTAAGTATTTGAAAAAAAATATTATTTGATTTGAATAATTTTTCGTATAATGGAATATTTATGTTTTTGACGGTATGAATTTTTTTTATTTTAAAGTTTTTTATTAAAATCTTGCTTCTAAATATTTTATTTAAAGAATCTTGTAGGTAAATCACGGAATTGATCTCAATACAAACCTATGTGAGCCTACGAACCTAGGTCCTCTTTACTACGGAGTTGATCTCAATACAAACATATGCGAGCCTACGAACCTTGGCCTTATTAGAGAGAAATTCTTTCGTCAATTCCCTCGACAAGTAGATCAAAGAACCAAATATAGGATTCTTTTGATGCTTTTCATCGAAGTATTTTGATTCCTCAACATCAATCTACGACCTAGGTTCTTTTGATGTTTTGCTTTTTTCATTATTGCTCTCGAAAATATAGGATTGAATTTTTAAAACGCAATTTTCTTAACAAACCTCTTGTGGGATTAAATAATCTAAATAATCATGTATTGTTCTAGATAAATTCAGTGTTTCCTCTTTTCTCAATGTAGAATATTTAAATAATTTGAATTACGTCAAAGGATTTAGGCATTTCACCATTTGGAATTTATGGGACTATTCTAAACAACTTCCAAAGAAGAAAAAAGCAATTTTCATTGTTGATCAACTTACAAAGCAACCATTCTCTACCAACCCAACACACTAATAAATAAATAAATAAATAAAAGCTACACTTATGTTTAGTAAGTCAAGAATGAATTAGTTCCAGAGAATAAGCAGTTTTCATTGTTAGTGGTGAATCCCACCAGCTTAGAGTACCTTTAAAATTCTCTCTAAATTTAAAAAAAAAAAAACACATCTCCATTTTATGGAGTCGTCGATCAAAAAAAGTTTCCACACACACTTTATTTTAACTTTTAAAATATATATTGAGTTTGACTCTTATATATATCAATACTTTATATCTTAAATTATTTAAATAATATTTATCATTCATTGAAATATAAAAAACGTATGTTCGAAAAAAGACGATGAGAAATCAATAAATATCTCTTTAAAAAAACAAAATAAAAAGTCAAAATATAGAACAATGTTGAAATGTATAAAAATGTGTACTCTTTATGTGTTCAAATATTTATTTTACATGAAATTATTCTTTACAAATAAAAAGTGTATTGTAGATACTTTTACAAAGCAATGACTCTCTTTTGTGGAAATTATTAGGCCTATACCAACCCAATACACAAATAAAGAAAATTAAGCTTTTGTTTGATTCCAATATTTTAAAACTCATTTTTTTTCAAATTAATTTTCAACTACACATTCTCACAATATAATATTTTGCATAAGAACTTTGAACTGTTTCTTATTTTTTAAGAACGCGTTCTTAAAAAATTCACTATTACAAAATACATTATAAAAAATGGGGGCTAAGCCTAAAACACATGCTAGAGTTGTTTGGAAGAAGTTTATAATTTGTTTAAGGTATAAATGATAAAAATAAGAATAATATTACTTATACATAAATAGTTATATAATGATTTGGATACTATTATGCTAGACATTAGATGCTATTAGGTAACATATTTGAAGTGAAACTTTGTATTGTATATACGCACCTTCCTCTCTTGTTTTAATTTGGATAAATCCTCCCAAAAAAAATCTGGAAACTTGTTGGTTCGAAACATGTGTATAATTCTCTTTCAAGGGACTCCTAATCCAAGTAAATCACGTTCTCTCTGAGTTGTTGGTACCACATTTGCCCATCTCCGATGCCCAACTATGAGGACATTTTCTTCTTCATCAGTGTTTGGAATTTGAAAAATTCCCCCCGCAATACAAGCATTTTATCATTACAGTGCAATACTAAGGGCATGTTCGATAGAAACTAATTTGGTGATTTTAAGCAATTTTTTTACCGTTAGACAGTGCAATACTAAGGCGTGTTCGATAGAAATTAAAATTGAAAAATTAGTCGTTATTGTTGACTTTTATTATACGAGTGATACCCAATAACGACTTTTTTTTTAATTTTAATTTAATTTTAAATACGATCGAACACGTCCTAAGTGCATATAGGTCTCATATTAACCGTATATATTGATTGCATCGATGGTTGAATAGCTAGATATTAAAGTAGACAAAAAAAATACGTAGGTGCCCATTTAGCATTTCATTAATTTTTCTTGAGGGGCATTTTCGATAATTCAAACATCAAAAATGACGGCTGCTCCTAGTCCAAGTTGTTGAAAAAATGAAAATTGGGGGAACCTTCTTGTCTTTTTGAAAAAATAAATAAATAATGATTGATTTTTCCATTCATGCGACCCCAGACAAGAGCTCTTGGATGACATGACTATTGATGGCACTACTGTAAATATTGGTATTGTCAATATTGTAAAATCTAAAAACTGTAAATCACTATATGATAATACAAAAATTATTTTATAATTTTGTACTTTTAAGAGTTGTACAATAATGCATGTCGAAATGTGATTATCATAAAAATATTCTCTTGTACGGTTGTTGCACATCATTTTGTACATAATTGTAAATTAATATTTAAAAAACATTATTTCTTTTTTAAATGATATTAGAAAACCCTTCATACTAGAAGTGGGCACGATATAGTTCGATCTGATTTTGAAAAGAACCATACCAAACCAAGTACTAGTGTGAATCTTAGTAATGAAACAATTGATTTCGTATCTAATTATGGAACCGAACTGGATTCGATACCAATTCCAATTCGAGTATTTACATTAAAAAATGTAAACAAAGTATTCACTAATTAAAAATTTAAAAGATGTTATCGGTTATTAAACGGGATTTCATACACATGTCAAGTGGTTTATGCCATATATATACTCCAACTATTAAATAAGCATGTCATTAATCAAGAATTCCAATTAGGTCTAATTTGAAGTTGCAACTTCTCACTTAAATTGCTTCCAAATTGCAAATTTCCAAGTGAACAATGTAACATGGAGTCTAAATTCAAAACAATAAGTTAACAACTACATGTCTTAATCCCATATTGCAATAAAATTAACAATTTACCATAGCAAAATTAAATTAAAACTTAAGAACTCTTCTATAGTATTTATAAAAATATTTAAATACAGATTCTAATTACCCATGGATTCAGAGGGAAAGAATATAGTTGAAGAGGAGGAAGTTGGAAGAGTGAAAAAGGAAAAGTGAACATGATTATGGTTAAAAAATAATAATAAAATATTGAGGTTCTATATTGATAAGTGTATTTTATACACTTATTCGAAATCCTGAAATATCGATATTTTGTAGTTCTTTTGACAAGATATATCCTAAATTATTGTATTTTATGTTATGTATGTAAAATTCAATGGTTGAATGAGATATCGAAAGAAAGAAGCAAAAATTTGTGAATATGATAAAATCCAAAGTTTGATGACCGAATTGTAAATATTCAATTGTTGATTCGGCCCAAAAAATGATACTTGAAATATTTTTAGAAGACAATTGAATGGAAATAGAACTCAAAAAGGAATGAAATATTTTGAAAATCAATTTTCAATCTCACAAGTTATATTCTAGATTTTTAGTCGAAGATTGATATCCATTTTGGCATAGTAAACGTTCGAATAGGGAAAATTTTATTTCTATCAAAGTTTTGTCTCTTTGAGTTATCTTTCCAACTCATTTTGAATCTCTTTAATCGGATATCAAGAAAGAAAGTTATGATCAAAATACCGACTAATGTGTAGAGACAAAAAAATTGCGCGCGAAGACAACTTTCTTTATTCGATTGGAACTCTTTTGGAAATCAATTTGGACATAATTTTTAACCAATTTTCGACTCATACAAATATATAATAGTAGAATACATATTGGAAACCTCTCATATACATATTATACTCCAGTATTCATTAATTATTATTATCAAATGAGCAGAACTCGTATTTTTTGTTAGAAAATTGAAAGAGATTTGTAAGAATTTAATCAAGTGAAAATTCAAACTTGATTTTTGGGCAAAGAAGAGAAAGCACAAGTGAAGATTCATAAAGAAACCATTGAAGAGATTCAAGATTTCAAAATTCATCTTCATCTTCTCAATTTATCAAAAATTCAGGTTATATCTTTTTACTTAAATATGTTTTTTTTGTAATTTCGATATAAAAGGCTGTCGTTTGATCATTGTTGAGCCTTCGCTCGAATAACGTGATTATCTAGGAAAATTTTATTTCACGATTTAAAAACTTTTCCTGGACCCATTCGTTTTATAACATACCTACAAATACCAAATAGTCACATAACGTTTTTTTCCTAAGATTGAACATTGAGAGCAACTCTGAGAGAATTCTTATTATTCATCTTTCAACTTTCATGATTCATTGATATCAGTTCTTGGTGGTAAGAAAAACATCGTTCTTATAATCCAAATACCAAATTGTCTTTCATCTACATTTGGTTAAAGTTCTAAAGATCGATAGAAGACTAGAGTTGCAGTCTGTGAAGAATAAGGTGTTATTTATTGATCCACTAGAAATAGATGATTCCACACAAGGATAAGAGTGTTGTAGGGTATCAAATTCTATGGAGAGTTTTGACAACAGCATCTAAGGATTGGTGCAAGAGAACACGGGATTCGGGGAGAGCTGTGAAAAGTGCAGTCGAAAGATCAAATAGTATAAGTCGTCTAGTGTGATAGATTATAAGTTGTTTGAATCATTTATAGTG
>CAIGRL010083279.1:0-10093 GCA_903798325.1 Fraxinus xanthoxyloides
AATTAATTTTAGGGAAAACTTTGCGTATCAAACAAGGCAAAAGATGGAAAATGGATTCCAAACAAGGCAAAAGATGGAAAATGGATTCCATTTTCCATGGAAAATCTGTGCTATCAAACATAGCCTAAGTTTCTTGATGCAAACCAGGAAATGATTTTGCTTAAAACTAACTGTTTGTTACTGGCAATAAACTCCTATTGTTTTTAGCAAATATGTCATCAATGTAAAGTACTAGAATCACAAAAAAGATGGATCAAAGATCCCAGGAAATCTGAGATACCATTATAAGTATTCCTGTTTATGAACATATATCGTCTGTTTGTGCTTGCATACTCTGCACCTCTGTCAACAAAAAACTCGTGCTTAGTCCACACTTTAGGAAATGAAATGTTAACCTCCAATATCTTCAACAATTGTTAGAATGTGGTGAATCAAGGCAAACCTAACTACTGGCACTGAGGCTGCCCCATAATCGATTCCCTCATTTTGACAGAACCCGTGGCAATAAGATGAGCTTTATCCCTATTACTAAATCTATCGGCCTTGAGTTAGATCTTATGTACATTTTCCTGATCGTCTTACACATGGGCGTAGAGCTCTCTTCTTGTACTTGCATCGATTTCTTACTAGCATGTTTAGACTCTTGATCATCACTTGAAGCTTCCATGAATGCATCCTCTCTATCTCAAATATACATGAGATCCCAATAATGTTAATTTATGTAAATTCTTCTAGACATTGTTCTACATAGCTAATCTACTGTATTCATAGCTCATTAATTTAGAGAGGCTAAGCCACCATTTGGAAAATTTATTTACCATTTATAAATTGGTCAAACTTCATTTTCAACCATACATTCTAAGAAATAATATTTGTTCCTCAACTAGCTGAGTAAGTGCAACAAGATTTGGAATTTTTTTAAGTTTGATACCTTAGTAATGTAAGACCAGGAAAATCCTCATCAAGATTTAGAATTTCGTAAAGTTTGATACCTTAAGATTGTCACCTAACTAATTTTTATTGTAACGATTCATCCTCTCCACCACCAGTAAACATGTAACTCTTAGCCTTTTGCAGAGGTAGGAGCATCTGATAAATTATGTGTTGTTTTTTGTTCTCTGTAATGCCTATCTTTCAGTCTTTATGTGCTTGTGCGAAGTCCTGTGAACATATGGTGCTGGACCCAATGGCTGCAAACTACCAAGATTAGGTTTCAGGCAATAGTTAACATGGAGTTTCCCAACAAGAAATGCACAAAATTTTGCCTTGTGTTCTCAAAAAAGGTCCAGGGTCATGAATTGTAGAATGCCAATTGCAAGGCATTCATTAGGAGCCCTCAAAGCTTATGCTTTAAGTGCCCTTTGTTAAGGCTTGTGCATTGACTTAGTCTGCCTCACAACATAAACATCAGGGTTCATGAGGAATCAGCTCCTTACTCTATGCTCTTTGAACAAATCTTTTGTCATTTATTGCCAACCTCAGCTTTTTGGCTTGTTTTTCCTTAGCTCAAAACATATGAAGAGTATTTTTTGGTTAAACACAACCCACAAATATTAGAGAACGAACGAGTGTAGAGCTTGTGCAATCCCTAGCCCCTTACTCATTGCCATCCCCCAGTGAGAAGTGTAACTTTTACTTTCCTTTTTTCTATATATTTTTCTTATTGTTGTCTGTGTATTTTTTATTTATTTTTTCTTGGGGGTAGCTTTGTTGTGTGAAACTAGAGAATCTGTTGTTGCCTTTGGAAAATTGAAGTTTGATACTTTTCATAAATGGAAAGAGATGAATATACCTGTTTACGCTAGTTCATGACTGTTCCGTGTTTAGATGATACACTTGGCAAAGCACTTACCATCCCATTACCGTACCTATGTTAGATGTACATTGGATGCTTGTGCAAGGTGACATAACTTATTATTTTGACATCATCTTATTTCAATCGGTGAGGGTTTAAGCAATTACCCAAAAAATAACTTTAAAGCCAAAGGCTTACTGTAGGTTCAGTTAGGTATTTGATCTTGTGTCTTTTTGAGTCGGAAGGGTACATACCTGATCTTGTGTCTTTTTGAGTCGAAGGTTACCGTAGGAAAGATTGAAGCTTGCTTTATTTTTTCATCTGCTCTCCTTGTGCATGCTTTGTAATGCTTGCCATTGTTATATTTCTTGAACCAGGTTCGGCATTATGGGATTGGTGACAAACTACATGGGCTTAGGACCTCGGGCAAGCCCAAAAAAGTAACTTGGATGGTGGATTTATGCTCTAATCATCATAAGCTTTCACGCATCTCTGTACCCACGAGAATGCAAACACTCATTTAGAATATTTCGGTATCTGTTCGACTTTTCCTTTTAGATTTTATGATAGTTTTGATTTCTATTCCGAAGTAGTTTTGGATATTGGTCAATATTGGGGAGGCAGGGTGGATGTTTCTTATGGATATTCATCTGTACTATTGAGGATAGACTGTGTGAATGGATTTCTCTCATTTGTTGCTTATGGTTTTCATTCTCCACTTGATTTTACTTCGACAGATATCCCCATTTATTTTGTATGAAGACATAAGAACGTATTCCCACGAAACTATTACTATGAGTTTGATCTTATATGGTGTAAATCTTAATACTTTCAATGCTAACTTGGTTAGCATGGTACCCTACTCTTTCAGCTAGATTCCTATGTAAATGAATCGCTTCAGCACGAAAATCCTTCCACTTGGTTATTTCACTTCTCAGAAAAAACCTTGAAGGTGTAGCTATTTATGAAGCATGCACATGGCAAAATATGGTCAAGAGAAAACACGTCGAGCCCACCACTAAGTCGACTATTGAGATTCATAAAAACAACTCCATGACGTCATCCAGTAGCGAACTTGTGTTAGACCTTGGCCTAAGCTCCCCATTGCCTGACAGGGCCTTCGTTGTTCTATCTTCTTTGATACGGACTAATCCGGTTTTTTCTAGAGGAATATAACATTGGATGTTACATGAACATAGCAATGGTAGAAAGTAAATCAAGATTGCATCGCCCAAGTGAAGAAAATAACTCAAGAAAATGACACAAATAATGCAAATATATACACAGACACAAATATATATTGCACGAAAATTGAAACAAAAGAAGCGATACAACACCACATGATCGATTATACACATAAGATCGCATCCACCTATCTTATTTGAAATAGGCTGAGCAGTCTAATTGGGCCTTTTTTTTGTATTTTTACTGCCAATGTAGCAAATGCTGGAAAGGAAAGACGAAATATTGCATCGTCCAAATGAATGAAATAATTAAGAAATTGACACAAATAATGCAAATGTATCAGGCTCAATAGAAAGCAACATATCGAACACTTGGTAATGAGATAATTAACATAATCAACATTTGTTATACTTTGCTTGTATGGCGACAGAAACTAGATTCATTAGCCTCATCGAGCCTAAATGCCAAACAAGAACGCCAAGAGAACAAAACGACAGCTTCATCTGTCATACTAGAAAACTCTCACACCTGCTACTTGTTTATAGACAAATTTCATAGATGATTACATTATTGAAAAGTTCCAAGCACATAAAATAGTACCAGTCCCAATCTATGGTCATTTCTTTTATTAATCTCTCGAATCTGTTCATTCACGAATACATGCAAAGACATTAATGCCTCAAGGAGATTAGTTAACAACCGAAAAATGGAAGTTAAGGGCAAGAGAGCACATGTATTGGCTGTGCCATGTCCTGCTCAAGGACATGTCCGGCCACTCATGAAGCTGTCGACCCAAATTGCGAATCGTGGGATTAAGGTTACATTCGTTAACACAGAGTACATACATGCTAAAGTTCTAGCTGCAATGTCTGAGGAAGATAAGAGGCAAAGCCACGTAGAACTAATGTCGATCCCAGATGGACTGCCTCCTGAGGATGATAGAAATGATGGTTTTAAGGTAATAGAAAGTCTTCGAAGAACGATGTCTAGAAATTTGACAGATTTGATAGAGAAGATTAATTGTGAAAACAAGGATGAAAAGATTAGCCACGTCATGGTTGATACTACATTTGGGTGGATTCTAGACATTCCCAAAAAGATGGGAGCTGAACCAGTAGCCTTTCAACCTTTTGCAGCCGCAGGCATGGCCCTCATACTTCATATTCCAAAGCTTATTAAAGAAGGAAATCTCGATATAAATGGTAAAATTAAATTGCAAGTTTTGTTTGTTCGTTCGTTTTGATCCTTTTATTCTTCTTCTTTTAGTTTTCGTTTCCTTTTGCGGGTCAGGGTGTTGGACATTGGGATATATATATATAACAATTTGCTCTCCTTGCAGGATTTATGATGGAAAATGAATTGATCAAGGTATCACATGATATACCTCCGTGGAGAAGAAATGAACTGTTATGGAACATCCCGAGTGACCTAAAGGGTCAAAAGATATTGTTTGAATGTCTTCTGACTGCCGGACAATCAGTACATCATGCTTCTTGGATACTCTGCAATACTTTTTATGAACTCGAATCATCAGCTTGTAGTTTGATTCCCAACTTCTTATCGATTGGACCATTGCTTAGGAGTGATAACTCGAAATCTTGTGCCAGTGGTGGGAGCTTTTGGGTGGAGGACACAGCTTGTTTAACCTGGTTAGATGAAAAACCAGATGGTTCGGTGACTTATGTTTCTTTCGGCAGCATTGCCGTGTTATCTCAAGATCAACTAAATGAGCTAGCGCTAGCTCTTGAACTTTCAGGTCGGCCCTTCCTGTGGGTCGTTAGATCAAATCTTGTGAATGGATCCCAAGCTGAGTACCCAAACGGCTTCAGGGAAAGAGTGGCAGAACGAGCAAAAATTGTAGAATGGGCACCTCAAGAAAAAGTATTGGCTCATTCTTCTGTCTGGTGTTTTTTGAGCCATTGTGGATGGAACTCAACCCTGGAAGGCTTAAGCTTAGGCGTTCCTTTCTTGTGTTGGCCTTACTTTGGAGATCAATTTCATAATGAGAACTACATTTGTGATATGTGGAAGATTGGTTTGAGACTGAATCGTGATGAGAATGGCCTCAGATCAAGGCATGAAATTATAAATAAAATAGAAATGTTGTTTTCTGATCTCAGTGTGAAAGCCAATGCTCTGAAACTAAAGGAAATGTCTCAAAGGAGTGTTAGTGAGTCTGGATCTTCTTTTAAGAATTTCGAAACATTCATCTGTCATCTGAAAAAATGAAGCATATTCTTGGTTATCAGGGATTTGATTTATCATAATGACTACATTCATAAGCCATTTATAGGCATCTTTTCTTTATTTTATCAGGGATCAATGGATTTCACTCATCCCCCAATAGGAGGTTCGAACTTAGGTCAGTTTCGTTACAAGACTTCGCTCTCACCACTTGAATTAGGCACTGGGCTTAGCCATGTATAGGCTTTACGAATATTTATCTAAACAAGTCCCATCACTATTCATGTATATTCTAAGAACATGAATCCATTGGTGAACAAATTCATTGTATATGTATTCATTTATTAGATTACATGTTGATCACAGTTACCCACAAAAAAAAAAAAAAATTTTAAAAAAAAAAGGAAAAAAAAAAAAAAAGAATCAACTTATCTTCAAATCAGGTTTATTTTTCCAACATCGCCATTTGACTTGGTTTGGTTTATAGCAACTCCCAAGTAAAGTTTGAAACTTTGAAAATGCATTAATCTTCAATGGCTTGCTGTAAAAATCTACAATATAATCTCGAGACTTCAAAACTTAAACACCACATATTTTTTGTCAGCATAGTTCCTAACAAAATGATACTTCATGTTGATGTATTTGCTTAAATCAAGGAAACAACACGAGTTTTAGCCATCGAAACAACACGAGTTTTAGCCATCGAAAATGCCGACTTGTTAATCAACGAAAATATGAGTCGGATCATTTTGTAGCAAATGAACTTCCTTTAATAAATTTCTAAAGCCAAATTGCTTGTCAAACGGGGGATGCAACAACCACATACTCCGCTTCACAACTTAAAAGCATAAAGATATGTTGTTTTATCGAAGACCGTGTAAAAGTCTTATTATTCATAAAAACACATGACAACTTGTGGAGTCAATGGTAATGTTGGTTGAGGTGGAGCTCTAGCTTGCTCATTATCATCAAAAGGGATTTTGACCTTGTACTTCCCAAATATTGTTTTCGTCGAACTCAACATCTCAATCAGTGATTGCTTTCTCAACATTGGGTTGTCGAGTTTGCAGCCTTTCGATCTTGATGTCTAACTAGTGAAGATATACTATGTACATTTTTTTTTATGCAATTTGCTCCTCCATTCTTTTGGAACATGAGTATAAGCAATGCTCACAAAAATCCATAGATGCAATACACTCCAAGTTTCTTGTGGAGTCATATTTTGTGCAATTTTAGTTGGATAAATATTTGAGCAAATAAACAGCACAATGAGCAACTTCAACCTACAATATTCCTTTTGCATGTTCTTCGTCTTCAACATGTTTCGATCCATTGAGACAATGGTCTTATTTTTCCTCTCCCCTGTGCTATTTTGCAAGGTTACATAGAAGCATGTCAAAGAATGATGATACCATGTTCTTCATTAAACTTCGTAAATATTTTGCCAACACGTTCACTACCACGATCTGAGAATAAATATTTGATCTTGTAGTCACTTTAATTTTCAACCATCGCCCTGAAATTCTTAAAAGCCTCAAATGCATTAGAATCTAGGAAAAGATACCCATGTTTTGCAAGAAAAATCATCAATATATTACTTTTACCAAGTGATGTTGGTTTAATTGCTCCACAAACACGTGCATGTACCTATATAGCGGCCTTGTTACTTGTAAACATGCTTCTCTTGTGAAATTCTTCCGAGGCTTCTTTGCATATAGGAAACCATCAAAAAGTTGATTTGGGCGATGGATATGTGGTAGCCTTTTCACAATGTTCCTTTAGCCCTGAAGATTCTAACTATTACGTTTAGATGCTCAAATGTCATGTCATAGCCATGTTGTATCTTTTATACACGCTTTTAAGCACTTAGGGTCCGTTTGATTGACAAATGTAGAAAGACTTTTCAATTTCATGTAAGTTGGAAAATAAAAAGTCAAGTACTTCATAAAAATGCATTTTCCATGAAATTGACAAAAAAACAAGTTTAAAGTGGTTTTAACTTGGAATTCAAATTTCATTTCCACTTTCGTATCAAACAGTCAAAGTGGAAATTGAATTTCTCGGATGTAATATTTTCCATGGAGCTTAAACCAATCAAACGGACCCATAGCTTCTACTCTTTAAATATTGTTCAACAAGAACATTTGATTCTTTGTCAATAAAACTCAAGCAAGAAATTTTCTAGTTTTATCTTGGATTGTCATTTGTTATTTTTTCATTTCAACGTCATATCCTTTCTCCAAAAGTTGGCCCGAACTCAAAATATTTATTTTCATGGACGGTTCATATATTTGAAATATATTGTGATCTCCATTCTTTATTTGTTTAAGAGTTTTCCAATTTTCCCTTGACTTGAACCTTTGAAGCATCTCCATAAGTTATATGACTATTTCGTTCTTCAAGCACTATGAAAATATATTTGTGTCCACACGTGATTTGTGGAGAGAGTTCCAAGTACCAGGAATTGTTTTCTCCTTCTTGTACTTTGCAGGGTTAAGATGATTCTGAAGTTTCTTCTCATTCATGCATAATGGCCAAATTTGTGACAATTGTAACATTCTATTTGAGATTTGCCACTTCTTCTCGCCATCATTAAATTCTTGTTTATCGTTCTCTTTTAAAAAAAACTTCTTCCTCGTCGTCTCGAGTCATATGCTTGATAGTTTCCTTTGCTAATTGATGAATTTTAGAAAAAAATTGTCTCATTTTCCTCGATCTCTTCCATATCCTCGACCTGTTTCACTTCTGTTGTTCTTCTCTTCCTTATTATTATTATTATTTTTTAATTTTAATAAAAAATGACTTTTTTGTAAAGACTTGCTAAACTGGTTATTGCTTTTCTTCAACAATCTTTTCTTGTGAGCTTGTAAATTAAGTGCCTACGATTTCATTAATGGTAATTTCTTCTCAATCCTTTGATTCTTGGATTGCCACGTAACAAAGTTAAATTTTTCATGCAAAGATCGAATTTTTTTTTTAATCACCTAGTTCTTTTCCATATCTCTTAGTACAAAATGCTGAATTGCCAGAACTATTCCTTTGCCAGGAGCTTCACAGATTCTCACATGTGTGGGGCCCACGAAAATAAAAAATGAAAAAATAACCCTCCCACCCCCCTATGGTCTGAGTGTATGCCACCCCCCTATGGTCTGAGTGTATGGTAGACTTGTGGCAGAGGAATAGTTCTGTAAGTGTAGCATCATTGCGCTTAATATAATTAACAACCACCAACATTCATGGAATAATATAAAATTGATTCAAGTTCCTTCACTGAAAGAGCCTTCTTCGTTCGCATGTTTGAGACACGCCTTCTTTATTTTGAAATTGATAACATTTCTCTATAAAGCTCCAAAAATATTGACTTTAAAGATATTCCTTTATATGAATACACCATGTACTATAGTAATTGTTGATCTCACAGAGTAAATAAATTTTTTTTTTAAAGTCAATGTAAGGGTTTTCCTTTTCTCAATTTCATTAGTTTTTCCTCCTAAATTTCTTGTATTTGAAGTTTACTTTCTTTATTATCTGTTTATAGGAGATTGATGAGGATCTTTTTAGTCAATTTTGTGATTTGACACTCTATTATTTTACCGAAAGTCACAATTAGGTTTCCATTTTTAAAGTTTCTTGATATTTGCATTTCTACTATTTTTTCTAGAACATTCTATTTTTACGTAAAGGACATGTTGCACTAATATCAAAAGGCTGATTTTTCAGAATTTCAACTGCGATGAGCCGTCCGATGCTTAAAATCATATTTTAGGTACGTGTTAAAGTCTTACACATTCCTTTGTTCAAGCAATCCTTGATGATCGAGACATGAATGTTCATTTCATGATATGTGTTATACTCTGAAGTAAAGTGACCGACGACATGCCACATTTGGCGACGCATTAGTCCCCTAAGTTTGAGCCTCGTATTTATATGAGCTGAAGGACTTAACCGAAGGGCTTTGTCATGACAGGTTTCGTAAAATGACTTTGAGTCATTGTATATTTCAGTTCTTTAAGTAAATTATCGTAAGCCACACATACATTGCTTCGCATTTAGTTAAAATAATAATAATAAAAAAAAGGGACTATCTCAATGATTGTTCCTGCCTTTTTCATCTTCAGTTTTCGAGCGTTTGATGCTTTCAAATCTTCATTATCAACGTAAATCATCTTGTTTCTTCTCTTTTTTCTCATCAATTTTTCCTCATATAGAAAATTAATTGAAAATCTGTTAGAAAACAGGAAAATGATTATCGATTCAAATGCTTTAACGAACCCTTTTCTCATACATAAATTTTAAATTAAACTCCATGTTGAAATCCAAGAAATCAATAGAAAATAAAACATATCTCAATCCATAGATGTATGATTGTTTGCCTGAATGTTTTAGATCTTTCAAAGTGATTGGTAGCATTCTCTCTTGATTTCTCTCTGTTGATGGGGATTCAGAGAAAATGAAGAACCACACTCACCATTGAGGACCATGACCCCTATAATAATAATAGTAATAATAAGATAATGAAAGGTCATTATCTTTCATTTGTTTCAAATCGTCCCCTCATCAATTTGAAACAAACTTTCGGTCTCTACACTTTAATTCCATGAAACCTAATACCCATTAGTCAAAATATAGCTTTATTGGATCACTTTAATTGACTAATATTCTTTAAATAATAGCNATTTGTAGTCTTCTCTCTTGATTTCTCTCTGTTGATGGGGATTCAGAGAAAATGAAGAACCACACTCACCATTGAGGACCATGACCCCTATAATAATAATAGTAATAATAAGATAATGAAAGGTCATTATCTTTCATTTGTTTCAAATCGTCCCCTCATCAATTTGAAACAAACTTTCGGTCTCTACACTTTAATTCCATGAAACCTAATACCCATTAGTCAAAATATAGCTTTATTGGATCACTTTAATTGAC
>CAIGRL010083293.1:0-17857 GCA_903798325.1 Fraxinus xanthoxyloides
TTTTTTTTTTTTTTTCATTATCTGGTTTATTTGGTTGCTTAATCAGTCTTTTAGGCTCATTTTAATATATATTTGTGTTGCATAGAAGGTGGGGGTGGGGGTGGGGGGAGAACAATTTGTTTTACTTTATTTTTTGGCCCTTATTTCTTTTGAAAAAGGGAGAAAACTTAAGTAAAACAAAATTGAAAGTCTACTCACACAAGTCTCAAATAATCGAGGTGCATCGAATATAAAACTATAACTCAAGAAATGATCTTACCAAAATTGTTAATAGTCTGTCTCAAACTCAAGGTATCCCAATCTAACTAGTTAATACCTCTATTCTAAACCAACAACTTCCACTAATGCTTCACTTTCAACACATAAGACAAACGATTATACGTACAACACATCACTACTGTTGAACAATAACACAAAAAAATATCTGACAAAACTTGTTAATTATCAAGTTTTAGCATATTAACAAACTCTATTGTTGTTAGGCGATGTGGATCAAAAACCTTAACATCCAAGAAATATGTCCAAAGACACCACAATTGATAGAAAGTGCTATGAAAACAACCACATGCTCCCCTTTTGTGTTTGTTGTGCAATACCCACCAATCATTTCTTGGAATAAAACAAAATGAAATTGACCCCATCAACTAGCCAATAAGTGGAAGCCAACTCTACTTAGCCAACCAATACATATTTTCATATCAATTTTTTAGTATAAAATGAGAAAAAATATATTTTTTTAACATAATTTTCCTTGCAAGACACGATAAGGAGACATGGGATGGGACAACTATGTTTTTTATTCCTAAAATATTTATAGTAATTAAATCCTCATACAAATTATTTTTTTTTTTGTAGGGAGAATTTATGATGGCACAAATCCCACCAAGCCACAATTGTTTCATCGAACTAAAAATTGAACTTGCTTTTGCTACGACCCTTTCTTGAACCAAGATTTTCAAATTCATGTCAATCTACTTTTTTACAATTGAGAAATACAATTTTCGAAAAGAATCAAATCGATATGTATTATTAAATTAATATTCTTGAGTCGAATTGATCGATCAATAAATAGGCACTTGTAATCAAACCTAAACTGTTAAAAAACAGGTTCTTGTAGTCAAATCTAATCGATCTATATTAAAAATAATAAACTACCAATTAAAAGCATAAACAAATTACTTTACGCTACATAAAAAATGCGTATAAAAAATAGCCCTATTAATTGTCGCAACATAAGGTTAGGCAAAAAAGATTACGTCGTGTCTTCTAAATTCGAACATGATAATTTTTTGAAAGGGGAAAAAAAAAAAGAAAAATGGAAATATGCACCCCTCACGCCACCTCACCTCACATCACCCCACCCACCCCACCAATTTTATTTACAACAACATTTCTTTTATAATTCCATCCCATACCATTTCTACTCTTCCCGTAAAGCTTTCTCATACTCTTTTTTCATTCTCTTCCTTTTATCTGCAGTTGAATCTCCTCGAGCTCTATTGCACGAAAAAACTCAGAAATTGAACGAATTCTTTGAAATTTTCTTTGCCTGATAATAATGGCATCATCGTCGATTGCAAATCCTGATGCAAACTCAAATCCGTCGCCGAAAAAGAGAAGAAAAACCGGGGTGGAAACTCAGTCCCAAATTCATTCACACGAGAAGAGATGGAAGACGGAGGCGGAGCAACAGATCTACTCATCGAAGCTTGTCAACGCTCTCTGCCACCTCCGCCGCCCTGATTCCGCCACCGCATCAGGCCATGCCGTCCGCGAGGCTGCCGATCGTATCCTTGCTAACTCTGCTAAAGGCCGGACTCGGTGGAGCAGGGCAATCCTCACGGGTCGACTCAGCCTGCGACTCGCTCAGGTCAACAGGAAAAACAAAAGAGTATCAAAACCGGTGAACGGAAATTCCCGGTTGAAGAAACCGGCGGTAAAGAAAAAACTGTCGCCTTTTCAAAGGAAAGTGCGGGTACTCGGCCTGTTGGTTCCTGGTTGCCGTAATCTCTCAATGCCGACTCTTCTTGAAGAAGCGACTGATTATATTGCGGCTTTAGAAATGCAAGTCAAAGCTATGACTTCCCTTACTGGGCTCCTAAATTTCGGTGGTGGCGGCGGCGGTTCGTTAGCCGGTTCATCTGACGTGCTCAGCTCAGACCAGTCTTCTACTTCTTAGTATTGTTTGATTTTTTTTAAATTTTTTTTTTCTCTTCTAATTTTTTGGGTTAATTTTTAAAAATTTTATGTTAATAATTGAGAAATTATTATATTTCTGTATTTTGAACTCTTTATTGTGCAGATGTCTTGCTAGCTAGCAACATATCTTTACTATTCTTTTTATTATTTTATTGCTTTTTAAATTATAATTATTTATTATTTTTTAATTTCACATTAATTGGTTTATTAGTTTGGCTTATGATTAAATCATAATGTTTATGTTGTTGAATATTTCATTATTTCTTTATTGATGATTTTTTTTAAAAAGAGTATAATTGATGATTTGTGAATACCATAAGAATCGAAAGTACAAAATAAAGATTTCGTAGAACTTTAGTACTTTACCGATGAGAATATTTTGGATTGATTATCCCTATAAATTTTTAAATAGAGTAACTCGATAATCAAATGGTAAGAACGAAACATTATCATTATCAGCACGATGAACAAAATTTGAGCATACCTTTTAAGGGAATGGATGAATAAATGTGTAAATTGAATGAAATGTAATGTACTTGTTACATAACTCTCTTTACAGGCACATATATATGAATGTTGTGTAATATTAATCGCTATACAATTTTCATAACTATATGAATATTGGTTCATGGTTGAAATGTATTTAATATATATGACGCGTTCAGTATGACTCAAAATTCAATTAAAATTGAAAATATAGTCATTATTAAGTCATACTCGTCTAATAAAAACTAAAAATAACGATTAGTTTTTTAATTTTAATCTCTATCGAACACGCGCCATAGTACTAAATAACATTAACAAAGTGCAATGTATCTAAGTAGTCTTTGATATTTTTGAAGATATGAAACAAAAGAAAAAAAAATGGTGAGGAAATGGTTGGAAAATAAAGGGCCAACCCTCAAACCCACATCTTCAAAAAGTGGGCAAAATTGGACAAAAAAAAAAGGGGGGGCTAATGGAGACCTGCCATGTGCTACATTTTAAGAAGGGCCCACCCCAACACAAATGCACCATGTGATATGGTAATAACAGTTCAAACATTTTCTCTTTTAATAATGTAATTGACTTTTATCTTTCAATGGGATTCCATTGTTTTATGAATAAAGATTTATGGTGTAGGATAATTGTTACATGAACAACTTGCATGGTCCAATAGTAAGAAAAATCCGTGGAGTTGGTAGTATTGAAGTTTGATACTTCATCTTAGAAGATAATTTTGTTAAAAGAAATAGTTGTAGTCGATATGAGATAATACACTTTCAGTGGTTGTTTAAATTTTAGACAAATCGAATTGTTTGTTTGTTAAATGACGTCGAATAACATATTAAGAATTGAGAATTCAACTTACCACGTCAATATTGTTAAGAAGAATATCTTAAGCCTTTATATTTCGTTTAACTGTTTTAACTTAAGAAATAGCATTGTATTCTATGTATAAAAGGTTTCAAAATTGTCAAGAAAAGTAATAAACCTTTTTATGTTTTTTTTATTTGTTTCATCTTTAACTCACGAAATATTACCTTAACAAGAAGTGTATTCATAAATTTATATGCATAGAAAAAAAAAATGACGTTTGTGATTATTATTATTATTATTATTATTATTTTTCTCGGAATAAATATGCAATATTGTAACTATAATTTATGCCCCCAACACCTTAATTTGCCCCATTTTTCACTCCAAAATTTGACAAAAAAATAGATAAAATTATTTTATTGTATTGTAGAGCAATGTTTAAAAGATTGGACTTGGACCGGTCGACTTAAAATGGATTGAATTTTATCTCATTCAATTAATTCTCTTCTTATGTTTGTTCTTCAAATCTCCAAAGGGAAAAGAAAAAAAACTATTGACCAACCACATTGGTTTTGTCCAATTCAAAGTTATGCCTAACATTGTGTTAGACTTGTACATTTCAGGCATGACTAATGGCACTCTACACACAATAAAAATTTAAGTTTTACGGTGCGTTTGAGCCACATTATTTTGGAAGAATGTATTCTGGAATAGTAGATTGATAGATAACGTGTGGTTGAAAAAGAAATGAATAATTATTGATATGATGGAAAGTATTATTTTATTGAAGAATGAGTGGTTGAAAATGAGTAGAGTGTACCAAACAGGGGCTTAATCACACAATCAATCACGATGTAATTAAAGTTGAGCTTTATGCCTTAATTACATTAAGCCCCATTTTGCGAAAAATTAAAATTTTAATTTCAGTCAAAATCAACAACTAATGTTAACTACAGATATTATGGGATCCACAACTTTTCAATGATACATCTTATCAACTTTTATAAAAATCTATTAAAAATCTGATTTTAGTTCCCATCAAACAAAGGCTAAACATAAGATATCTCTGGCCTAGCTTGCCATCTAATTGGCCTAATACTTTCCATTTATTGACCCGACACAACTCGTATTTTTCTATTGGGCAAGATACTATAAAATTGTAAAGCTTAGCATTGTCACAAGGTATGACTTGTGTCAAGTCTGTCGGGGCACAAAACCAAAAATTGTATAGACCTTTTCGAATAAGCTCACATGCATTCATGTGACCTTTCATGAAGAAAACCCAACATTTGGATGATAAATGATGAGCATCAACTAGTGAAGAAGATAAAGAGGGATTTGATATCTCATATCTTCATATACAAATAGATCACAATAATAGACCTTTTTCTTTGTTCAATTTGAATTATATTTCTTCATGCCGAATCGCTATGTTATTGTAAATTTTACGTATAATTATTAAATCCTTAAATTTGAATTACCTTTTTGAACTCGTGAGGTACCAAAAATAACGAGAGAAATATATCGAGAATCGAGATATTATGAAAAAGAAACTCAAAAGATTTTGATTGCTTCCAATTATTTCCATAATCAATTATAATCATCGATTTGCATGATCAAAACCATAGACATATGCTAAAATACTTCTTAGTTAATTTCATTTGATAATTAACTTTATTGTCATTCTAGAATGTCAACAGAGGTCGCTAAGTCTGAAATTTAAGAGAATAACATGTGGATCAGTCTCATTACTTTGTCAGCATAATTCGACATTAGCCAATTGAACATAATATTGTTAGCCTAAGTATTGCATATTAAAATAATTTTTTATAGTAAGAACCGAAAAAGTAATCTAAAATTGTGGAAATAATAAAAGAGCGAATGAACTTTCAAATTAAGACATGTGTAAAAGCAATTTCCTTAAAATAGATTCGTCCCTTCAACACAGGTGCTTGATGTTTAGTTTGGGCGTATGTTTCCCAAGATACAATGGAAAATCAGTAGTGTCTGAACTGTAGATGTTACTCCGATAAGTTGACTTAATATCTGAACATTATCATCACCAAGATGATCTTGACAAAAAGTGAAAATTATTTATGCAACCAGGAGATAAAATTTTATGCAAAGAAGAGAGATTTTCATGGGTTCGGTAAGAGAGGAAGATGACTGAATAAATAGGTTTTAATGGAGAATTAACGTGTCAGAGTTATGCCATTAACCACAATTAACCTAGCTGTTAATATCTCAACACAAACATAATTACAAAAGTTTCAGGAGTTAAGAAAATTTGAAATGTTTTTATTTGGAAAAATAAAGGTAAAATGTGAACCCTCATAAAAACCAATTTTTGGTCCATTCGGTCCGATATCCGTGTATGCGGTTTGTGTCCTCACACAAGTTCAAGATCTAAAACCTATTTCGATTCGTGATTTTCACTCCCCTATGCGTGCACGTGCCTCCATGCTACACATGATTGCACCCCTTCCAAAATATAATCATATTTAAAGTAGTCATTGCATTTATCTATTTTCCTATGTGAGATCACTTTAAACCAATTTCCCTTCAACATAAAATCTGTTCCAATGAATCGCTTTGAGCTCCAAATGTGATTTGAATAATTTAAATTATAGAGAATTAAAATTTGCAACTTATTAAATGCAATTATTGTTAATTAAAGATAGAGAAAATTCCTTTTTTTTTTAAATAGAGAATATCTTGAAATTTATTTTTAAGTATTGACTCTCTAAAATAGATTGTCTTGTTCTTTAAATTTGATTCATGATTATGAGTTCTTGAATTCTTCAATCAATGTTTTTGATGACGAGTTTTGGATCTTCATCTTTATTATATTTTCTCTTATATTCTTGTGTTGATGAGATTACATAAAGAATGAGAATCATATATTAATACGGGATTATAATTCTATTATTTTCATATGTATTTAACGTATCGTCAAATACAAGTCTAATGGATTCTTTGTTTACACATATAATCTCGTCTACACTTTATTTAGATGTTTTAAGCCTAATAACTTAGGCCCTGTTCTCTTTGCTGTTTTCAATCCGTTTTCTGTTTTCGATTTTCCAAAACAGTGAAAACGCGTTCTCTTTCCTATTTTCGAAAATGCGTTTTTGAAAACAAAATAAAATTTAGGAAACACAAAACGACAAATTTGTCGTTTTGGGTGTTTTCAGTTATAATGAAGCCAAAATTTTCAAAACTTGTTTTGGGTGTTTTCAAAACAATTTTTCAAAATGACAAAAAGAACATATTTTCAACAATATCAAAATGGACACTCAAAACACAAAACACAAAATGAATTCAAAACTCAAAACACAAAACTGAAACACAAAGAGAACAGCACCTTAAATTTCTTATTAAATCACTTTAATTTTGAGTTTAACTTTAAGGTAGTCTTTAATCACAATTAATTACACACATGAGGCCGTCACGAGACTTGGTCACTTATTTTGAGATACAAAATTCAGCCTTAGGGGAATTTAAGCTGCTGATGTTGTTTCGAAGCTCAGTGTTGGTTATATTATATAAAGTATTTTAATCCGAAGTATTGTGTGTTGGTGAAGTTCTGGCCATATGAGGAGAAGGTCCACCAAGGGGCAGAACCTACATGTCAAGGCTCCTGCACGTGTAATGTGGTTACTGTGGTGGGGAAAAAAAATTATAAACACTATTATTAACAACTTCCAAGTTCTCAAAAATTAAAGCCTCATTTGGTTTGCAATTCAACTTTCATTTTTGAGTTTTGAATTCATTTTCAATATTTTTATTTTGAAGGTATGTTTTAAAATTGCAGAAAAATTATTTCTCAAAACAGAAAATTGAAAAATACATTAATTTGGGATTTTTAAAAATTTTTATACAATATTTTATTCAATGAAATTGGTTATTTAATAAAATAGAACAATTTTATTTTAATATATTATCAAATAATATATACATTTTCAAATTGATGAAACTAACAATATTTTCTCCAACCACGAAGTTAAAATACAAACAAATAATAAATTGACTTGACAAAAATATAAAATAAAGATGTGAACTAAAGTAGTATAATTCAATTTTATGCCACGCCACCTCCTTTGAAGTATTGTGGTTGTCTCCATCTTTTATGTTACATGAACATTAATTTTTACATTAAATTTGACATTTTTAGACAGAGAATACATTATATCTATTGATTTTTACAACACTTTTTCATATCACTAGCCAAATTTTTAGCAAATTAGAAGGACAAGAATAAACAAATAGTTTAATTCTTGCAATTTCTAATTTGTCCTTTGTCATTAGGTTTTGAAATTTTGAGCTTGATTGGTATTCTACATTGACAATTGTGGAAAATCGATGAAAGCTGGTGGTGGCGACGGTGGTGTGAAAAGAGTAGGGGAAGGATGATGGTGACATCGTTGAATGAGAGGTAAGGAGAGGGTGACGTGGTTTCACGGGGTGCATTTCTTCTTGGCACAGAAAGGGACATCGTGCAGCAGTAGTCTGCTCCGCTAGACTATCTTTCGTCTTCTCTTGGTCGTTTCGGGACGAAAGAAAATTTGATTACAATTTGTAGAAAGTTTGCAATATAAAATTGAGATGCATTGAAGGCAAATTGATCATTAATTGCTTGAAAACTAGAAATTACAATTGATGAAAGCGGGAAATTACAATGATTAGTGCAGAGGGCGAACACCAGAAAGTTTGAAAGATTTTTAAAAGACTAATACCACTTATAATAGTTTGCGAAACAAAAACCTAAGTGATATGAGTAGATATTTAAATGATGAGAAATCATACTAAACGTTTACCAATATCAGAGATAGTTTACAATTGAAATAAACTATTATAATGGNACTAAACGTTTACCAATATCAGAGATAGTTTACAATTGAAATAAACTATTATAATGGAAAAGAAATTATAACTCAAATTTGAACTAATATTTACAATGTGCGATCGAAGTTGGACAAATTGCGGCTGCGATAGGGTCAAGCTGCGGTCCTTGACACGTGGTGTTGCAAGTAAAATATGACTGGATCAAAATTTCTTCAATCAAATAAAAAAGCTTTCACACTCTTTTTTTGTAACATTATTCATTTTTTGACCCATTTATCTTAAAGATGACCGTTTAGAGGGTGCTTGATTTGCTATTTTCAAATTGTTTTCAATTTTCAATTATGTGAACGCCTAAAACTTGTTTAATTTGATATTTCTGAAATGTATTTTCGAAAACAAGTTTAAATAGTATATAACATAGCTAGGGGTGTCAACGAGTCGATGCGCGAATCGAAACTTTTTGCTTGGGTTCGGCTCGAGTAATAGTAAAAACACTCCGAGCTTTTTTTTGACTCGAGCCGAGCAAAAGTTCGACCAAAAAATTTAGGCTCAATTCGAACTTTCGACTCGGGTCTTAGTGAGCTGGGCCGATTTTTTTTTTTAAAAAAAAATTTGTGACAAATCTAATTTTTTTAAAAAAAATTAAAATTTGTGAAATTTATACGTATTATAAATATTAACATACAAAAAAATTTAAAAGAAAAAATAAAAAAAAGAAGTGGTAGACATTTTTTTAGGCTCACGGACCGGTCTGGCTCGAGCCAATGCCTCAAAATGGGGCTCGACCCCACCAAGCCACAAGCCGACTCGACTCGAGATTTTTTCGGACCGAGCCCGAGCTCGAGCCGTCCGAGTCGACGAACTATTTTGCCATCCCTAAAAATAGCTTAAAATATAATTTTAGTGAAAACTCAAAACACAAAAAGTAAAAGTAATCGATTCCTCCTTCCAGTGGCTAGTCAAAGTATCAAACCCATCCAAAGACAAAATAAATAATAAAAAAAAGAAATAAAGAAAAACTAAACAATAATGTTACTTGTACATAATGTAATTATATAATAGTTTACATGATGAGGTATCCAAAAAGAAAATGAGGAATTTTTTATTTGATTGAAAAAATTCTGATCCAATCATATCTCATCACACCATATATATATAAAATTCATTAAGTAAATGTATAACAACCGCTAAAAAAATTGTCTACGTTGTAAAAGTGTCTAGGCCCACATTAGTCATTAAACCTAAGAAATGACTAAAAAAAATGAAATTTTAAAAAAGAAATATATATACACACACACACACAGTCACAGACGATCTAATTGATATGTGAAACTCACATATTTGTTTTGCAAGTCCTTTTTCTTATTACAATAATCTATTTCTTGTAGCTTGTCTGCAGAATATCACAAATAGTGCTACTGCTCGTAGCTGTTTGTACACAAATGATTCAATAGAAATGCACCGGAATAGACACAACGTAGGATGGGTGGTTTTTTTCTCATTATTTTACTCACATGGGGGGCCCATGTGAGTTTTCTGGCAAATTTCTGGTTTAATTCATTCTGTACAAATGAATTAAACCTATCAAAAATATTTCCATAACTAGCCCCTATAATTTATTTCGGGGTGATTTGGAAGAAAATGTATTTTAAAATAGTGATTTTTAAATAATGTAAGATCTAAAGATAAAAGAAAAAATTTGAATTTACGTTTAATATTATTTTAAAGGAGAATGTCTCGTTGAAAATAAGTTTGAGAAAATTCTATTTTGGAAAAAATTGAGCCTAAAAGGGTAATAAAAACACTTATTTTCTCACTAAAGTGCAACTTATTATTTAAAGGGTGTTTGGTAGAGATTAAAATCGGAATAAAATTGAAAAATTAGTCGTTATTGTTGATTTTTATTAGACGAGTTTGGCCCACTAACGACCATATTTTCAATTTTAATTGAATTTTAAGCTGTACCAAACATGTCCTTAGATTGGCCAACAAAAAATGTTTATTCTGAACTTTTAATTATGTATTCATAGTTTAGGGTGTGTTTGAAGCACATCGTGAGGAAAATAATGCATTTTTTCAAGTGATGTAATGGAAAATATGTGATTAAAAAGTAATGAAAAATTTTGAATTTGCGCGTAATATTATTTTAATGATGAATGTGGTCGAAAATGACTAGAAGAAGAATTCATTTTGTCAAGAATTTATAAATATTTTTTATGAGGTTAGCCAAACGTGCACAGAATCCAATAAATACACAATCAGATCTTAACGTTCAAAACGACGAGATTTTTCTTCCATTTCTTTAGCATTGTCGGAACTCGGAAGCATCAATTGATGTATGTTAATTCCTTCTTTTTTATCTTAATTATTCGTTACACATTCAGTTAAACATTTATGGACGAATATATACACGTTTTTATCTACGAATTTAAAAATTCAAAAAGTGGTTCCCAGTTTTACTTTCTTTATGTATTTAATCTGCATTTTTGTTCGAAAGATTTGTATTCCATTATGTGTATTTTATCGTACCCCTAAGTTTTCGTTTTCGTTTTTTTTTCCCCACCATTTGGTTTTCGATTACATGAAGGAAAATATTTTCCAGTTTTTCGCTTATAATTATTTATTGGGTTACCCTTTTTGTTTTATTTTCATTTTTTAATGTTTTCTAACTTTTCTTGGTTTCAGCTGAATAAGGGATTATTTATGATTTATGACGCTGTTTTAATCAAGAAAATTAGAATTTTTTTTGTTTTTTATTCCCCTTTTTGGAACTGACAATTTTTAATATTACGTTTTTATTCTGTAAACAGGAAGTTTGGAGCCTAATTACTGTATGATGGATTCCATGTGCAAATTTGAAGTTGAATGTAATGTGTGAGTTGAAATAAAGTGAAATTTGTGACTTTTTGCTGTTCAGGATTAGTCTATTTACCAGCTATTCTTGTGTAGTTCTATTAGATTCATATTAAAGCTTAAATTAAAAAGAAAATGGTGGTTTGTTTTAAAAAGTTGAAGGGCGCCAGGCTGTATTGGATCGAAGTATGAGCTTTTTTGCGTATTAGAAAAATTGGGTTGGGGTGAAAGATTTGTTGGTTTTGTTGGTTCATAGAAAGTTGTAATTGGCATGGGAGTTCAAGTATTCAATGGATCATTTGATAATTTACTGTTGGTTAATTCAGTAGATTGAAATTTCCAATTTATATATCAGAAAGAGGTTTTGAAGGATGGGAGATGCAGATTCAACGGATGGTTGTCTAGACATAGATTTGGAGAATGGGGGAACTATGAGTGAGGAAAGTGGAAGCAAATCCAAAGGTCTGAGTGGTGGGAGTTCAAAGAAATTGTTGAGTAGGGTGAGAAGCGGGTTTCTGAGAGGAGTATCACCGGATGGATCTAAAAGGTTTAGTGATCGTTCGCATTCATATGATAAATTGTTGGATTTGGATGAGGTTTCTTTGACGAATATGGAGTTCAAGTTTGGAAAGGTTAGGAATGAGACGATAAATATTTTGGATAAGGAGAAGTCTAAAAACCCAAACTTTGTAAAGCCTTCAAAACCACCCCGGCCTCCCAAAGGTCCCTCATTGGATGCTGCAGACGTGAAGATGCTCAAGGAAATCTCCATGCTCAACTTGAAACGCAAACAGATGGAAAAAATCAGGACCTTAAAGACAATAAAGAAGGAGAAGGCATCCTCGTTGAGTACTAATCTTTTCGCCATATTTGTCACCATAATCTTCTTTTATGTGATTATATTTCAAGGTAATAACTTCATACTTTTGGTGCTTGTCATATTTTTCTTTTGCACTGTTGAATTAATGTAACTTCTTGAAATTCCTCTACTAGTAATTTGTAAATATTACTGATCCTAATGATCTACATGGTGAATTTTAGACTGAATCTTAGATTTTGACAGAATAAGGATTAGATCTACTATCTTCAGACTTCCTCTCAAAATTTGTGAATTGTTAAAGCTCAAGAGTTTATATATTTTATATTTATGTAGTGTTAGATTACGTTGGTCCTGGTAATATATTACAAAGAACAAACATCTTTAAGGAACATGGAATGCACTGTGTTCATCTTAAAAAACCAGGTTAACATAGAGTTAGAAGACTATTTGAAGTGTAAATCTTGACACTTGGATATGGAGAGATGAATCCGCTTGTTAATTCTGATATATAGGCACTTGAGAAATTAACAAATGCAGAAGAGGGGGAAAATGGCTAATTTATATACGGACCATAGCATAGTTCAATGCTAGTGGTTTCACCTTCTACTTGTTGAAGTTGTACTATCTGATATTTTTCTTCCGAACTCCCTATACTCTTCTGTTGTAGTTAAATTTATTAATGGTATGTGTCTTCTATTCTCAATTTTCAGGCCTCCTGGGTTCACGTTCACGCATGTGATGCCTGTATGCACCGCCCACCAATTTTCCAAGTAAAATCCTATCTATTTTATTTCGCCTTTGTATTTTTCTGTCCGTAAACAGTGAATATATTAACATGCGAGTTATATAGTTCTCTTCTGGGACAAAAGGTATCTGGTTTAGCTGTAATTGTGGATTCAACTGTAGTATCAGAAATTGCTGTAATCGTGGATTATTTGAAGATCAATACTAGCTATATAACTGATGTTCCTAGGCTACATTTACTTTGATAACTATGATGAAACTCTTGAGCTATTCCCACGTATCAAAAGATTCCTGTCCGTGGAAATCGACACTTATAAAATTCTTTAAAATAGACGGGATTGTAGCATTTGATACTTGCACGGTATTCATAATTTCAGTTCATCTAAGTTTCTTTAAGTAGGTACCCTTCATGCTTGATTTTTTTGGGGATGCCGCAAAGGATTTAGCAATCTTTTCTGCAACTAATGCTCTTCCTAATGTTCCCTTCTCCCCTTGTTTCGTCCTGAACCATATTGATTACGGGTATTAGATTTTGTCTCCCTTAAATGTTGTAATATAAATATATAAAGCTACCATCTTCTCTTCAAAGATGCTGGTGTAAATATTGTTTATGCTATATCCAATGGTAACTTTCAATATTGGATTTCTGATGATGTATTCATCGAAAAAAATACCAAATCATGATGGTTCAATTGGTCAAAACTCGCGTTTGTGTTTGTTAGATTCCAAAGATTAGTTGTTCCTAATGTTATTGCATTTCTCTCTATTTGTTGCAGCTTAATTGATCAGCTTTACGAAAATAGACGTTCGTCACAAGTCTGAAGAATTGTACGACAAGAGGTTCTAGGGAACTCGTGTTGTGTCTTCGATTGGACAACTGTTGCAAACTTTATGCAAGAGATTTTGAGATAAAATTTTGTTATTTATTTTGTAAATTGGTTCGCAAGCAATATCTACTCAAACTCTCTTTATTTGTAGAGTGCATCTTGGATCTGTCAATTATGTTTATTAGTACTTTCATCTTTTTGCACAACGTACAGATGAATCTGCAAAGAATGGGCCTAATATGACTTGGAATGACATACAAGAAATTTGACACTATGATGAACAAAATTCAACCTTTTTTGCTAATACGGTTTAGTACTAATCAATCCTCCCAATAAAATGTCGTTAAACTATAGAAGATCAAATTCCCTGCTGAAGAATGTAGTAACATTAATAAAAATGCATCCCTATTCGTAGCTGTTGAAAGTACCAAACTGCAACCATGTCACAAAGTGAAAAGCTAGCATTGATCAAAAGAAATATCCATGCAAATAAAATTTCAGGCATAAAAATTGCTATATGATTCTCAAAACCTTATTCAACTTGAATCAGTAAGAAACTCATGAATTACAATGGACAAATCTTCATTGATGACTCGGAATGGTAATATAGAATTCGAGAATACAAAAAACTGTTCCTACGGACACCAACTTTTAGTCTGAAACACAATTTTCTCTAGAAGTAACATCCAAGTGATGAGCCATTTAAGATTTTAGAGGCTCAGCCCGAGGCCTCCACAGTCCGAGCCTATACTTGTGGGCATATTTCAATATCAGCTTCCTCTGCAAATATAAAATTAGTGAATTAACAAGTGTCACTGCACAGTTTGGTTAACAAAATCACATGTAATGATAAGCAATATCAGTAATAAGGGAGTAAAAAGTCACATTACAGTCAATGCTTTATCTGGCCAACTTCAGTAAATGTTTGGCAGCAGAAACATATGACAATTTGCATTCTCAGAGATATTCATTAGCATCGTACTCATAATGCACTTTTGTACATGCAATGTTTAGAGTCAGAAAAAGTATGACATTTTATGCCTAGAACGAGTAATAACGTCTCATACTCCTATTGAGTGTTGTGCGTTGCTATAATGGCGTGTTTGGTAAAATGAATTTTACAACATTGATGGTATTAAGAAGAAAGAAAAGTAAAAATTTTTGTTGTGCCTAAAATGAGTAATTACATGTCATACTCCTATTGACTGTTGTGCATTGCTATAATGGCGTGTTTGGTAAAATGAATTGTACAACATAGATAGTATTAATAAGAAAGAAAAGTGAAAATCTTTGTCAGTTGTACTTTCTAGTCTAATACTCCCCGCCAAATATGTCATAAACCACTACTACAATTACACAATTAAGATCATTTCAACAAAGAACCATTTAAATATCACTTCAAATTTAACTTAAAAAGTAAATGCTTAGAGCCTGCTTGGTTTGTATTTCAATTTCAAGTTCATTTTCAAATCTTTGTTTTGAGAGTGAATCTTAAGAGTGTTAAAAATGCGTTTGGTTTATCATCTTGAAAAATTATTTCTCAAATTAAAAAAATAGAAAACACATTTCGCTAGGAAAATTGTTTTATGATATTTTATTCTATGAAATTTAATTATTCAGTAAAATATAACAATTTTATGTTAATATATTATCAAGTAACTTATACATTTTTAAGTTGATGAAACTTACAATATTTTTTCTTGCTTCAAAAGTAAAATAAAAACAAATAATAAAATGAGTTCATAATTTATGAAATAGAAATAAAAATTATTGACGTGGACTAAATATATTTTATTCGCGTCCATATTAATATTTATTTTTTTAGAATATTTATGTAAATAATCATTAAGAGCTTGAATTTTTTTTATAGATCTTTTCAATTTCACGTTTTAAGATTTTTTTTTATATTTTAGAATTTATCAATTTTTTATTTTGTATTTTTTTTTTGAATTTTAATTTTTTATTTGTTAGATTTTATATTTTATTTTTCAAAATTTAATTTAATTTAAAATTTAATTTAAACGCTTGTTTTCCATGATTTGAGTGTTTTCAGAATTTTCATTGAGAACACTTGAAACGACAAAAATGTGTTTTAAGTTTTATGTTATAAATTTATTATTGTTTTCAAAAATGCATTTCAGAAACTGCAAACCAAACACGTTTTCAGTGACGCACCCTTAGGTTTTGGTTGTTATTCAATGACATGAATCTTCCAATATAAATGTTAAAGGAAACAACTAAACATTTTTGCTCACTGCAAACTTAGTATAATACAATCTTTCAATCAAAAGATTTAGCAATTAGCGTAAAATCATAATCGCGCAACAAATGTCAAAATGCTATGGATCCACCCATCAACAACAAAGCAAAATTTCAAGAAAACCATGAAACTCATTATATCATTTCTACACTACCATAAATGAAATTCAAATCTAAATGCAAACATAACTACATTTAAGAATACAAGAATTTTGAACCTGTTGACGCAGTATCTAACATTAACAGAAGATTCACACAAGCTTGTGATAGAGCCAAAATTTTCGCGCAACACAATGCCAATATGGATGAACAAATACTCACACATACATAGCTCAATCAGTAAACTTTACATACATGAAATTCAAAAGGATTAGAACAAATCCAGAAAGAAATAGGAGTGGGTTTTGTAAGTTTTATTTTTTCCATATTGCAAAAATTATACTTACTTCTTGGCATTTGAGGCCGAGTCTTTTGAGCTTCAAGGTGCGGGCCACGAGAAGTTTCTGAAAGTCACCAAACTCCGACTCGAGCTTTTCCGTGTGCTGCTCCACTCCTTTCCCAATTCCATTCAAGAATTCTGGTATTCCAACTTTCACTGCATCAACAAGAATCACAATATTCAGCCACTATAATCATTCACCAAAAAACAAAGGAAAAAACGTATACCCAGAAACTGAATTAAAAAAATATTATTCACCATAAAATATCGCAAACCCATATACATACATGAAGTTAAGAAAGAACATCAGAAAATTTCAATAGAGATTACCAATGTAGGGATTGGATTTGGATGAAAAGCTTGCAAACCCAGCCACGGAATTTGAAGGGCTTGAGAGTAATCTTTTGTTGAATGATAGGATTTGCCTTAGTGCCATCTTATGCCTCGTTGAACAGGGGTGGACGCAGACTTTTGAAGCTAGGGGGGCACAATCAAATTTTCACGAAAAAAATTCACAGACACAATTAGTAAGTTCACCTTCATCTCACACAATTCACAGTCATGAGTCATCAAAAATTCAAAATCCCTAAATGCCTAAATCCCTAAATCAAAAATCACAGACACAATTAGCAAGTTCACATTCATTTTAATGTTCAAACTTCTAAATTCTGTCGTTCACATCTATTAGAACTTATTGTTCAATATCATTTAACCCTTTGGTTTTTTCTTACAATTTCAGAACTCAAGGCTGTTCTTTGAGGCTTAATCTTACTCCAATTCTCCCATGTGCACTAAATGTAATTGAAGTTCTTCGGGTTAAATAATTAAGCAAATCAGAAAAGGAGGAGTAGAAAAGAAAAAGGAAAACCCATGCCCACAAATGATACCAGTACCACTTAGATGTGCTAGTGGGAACAAGTCAAGAAAATTTCCCTCCACTACTCAGCCACATCTAATGGACCATTCAACACTCAGCAATAGCAGTCTAGCAGATGACAATACCAATAAGCCAATAACCCAAACTCAAAATTATCCCAAATCCCAATAGCAGAAATGCAGAATAGATGACAATACGAGGCGAAGAGATAAAAAAAACCAGCAGCAGCAATAGGCAATAGATATTCTAGAAAACTTACTCACCTCAGGGGCAGGGGGGTGCGACTGTGTCTGTGCGAGCAGCAGCGGAGCAGGAACGGCGAAGCAGTAGTTCAACTGTGCCGGGCGGAGCGGGAGAGGCGAAGCAGGCGATGGAACGAGGCAGCGAGCAGGCGACGGAGCGAGTCAGCGTGGTTTTGGTTTCGATTTTGTGGGAATTGGGCGTCTTCTCCCTTTCTATCATGGATTGGGCATTTGGGCCATTGGGGGTGGATTTGAAGTCATTGTTGGCCCAATTTTTCTTTGTTTTTTTTTTTGACCATCGGGCTGCTTCAAAAAATTAGGACGGCCCAAAGCCCAGTACACTATGGTGGCTTTTTCAGTATTCAAGTAAACTACAGAAATTTTGAAAACCTTACTATTCAAGTGATTTGTGGCAAAACTCATCCAAATTAATAATACATACATGAGGATATG
>CAIGRL010083301.1:0-31545 GCA_903798325.1 Fraxinus xanthoxyloides
TTTCCTATAATCTTCCACTACGTCGTCGCCTTCTACTGCTTTGATTGACGAGTGGGATGGGAAGTGGAATATGACGTGTTTTTGTTTTGTTTTTTCCTAATTTTGTTTGGTTTTTTACAATTTAAGTTACTATTTTGCCGTTAATAAATTTGGTCAATTTTAACTTCTTTGGTCGACTAACATTCAAATTTTTTTGAAATGTTTGAAATAGTGGATGGTACAAATTGAAGATTAGGATAAAAATTGAAAAGGTTAATGACAACTGCTACAACTTTTCCTTTTTAATTGATAAGTCGGGATGAAAATTGGGGCATTATGTTTTTAGGTTAGGCTTGGGGTCATGGGCGCCCCGGAAAGGCCAAGCCTTCTGGAAGGGTCATATGTTTTCTTCGTAGGGCTTTTTTCTTTTCTTTATATTAATCTGTGGGTAGAAATTAAAATTAAAATTTTAATCTAAATCAAAATCAATCGTTAATTTTAATCGCATATTTCAAATTACTCACAATTTTTTAGCCACAAGTTTCATAATCCTTTGTTACCTCGAAGTTGGAGACATCATAAAAGACCTTTGCATTAGGGGGCCAAACTATTCACGTGATGCAAGCTTTGAACCACTTAATGAGGAGTCACATTCCACCAAAACATCGTGGAGTTTAGTTAGTTGGGCAAGAATAACACCCCATTGAGAGCAAAATGCTCTGCCACTTCTACTAATAAACTTGCGTGGGTGTGTCATGATTTAGCTATTGTTATCGCCACATCCCTATAATCCCTTAATCCAACTTGTCCCTAATTACATGGTTGTATTTCATGTGTAGCTTTAGCATCCTTTCCCTTGAGGACTCCCGCCTTCTTTTCCTAAACTCCACGACCTTATTTCCTTTGCTCCTCCCTGCCTCTATTCATCCACTCCATACAAAAAGCCTACCACCAGCTCCACCAACACTTTCGCCTCCCTTGCATGCCCAAAAGATCACTTTCTCCATCTCGCTTGCACACTCTAACAAAGAATTCCAACTCGGAATGGGAAACAACTCTTCGTTAATTCTATGAGAATCACTCAGTATTGTCTGTTATAGAAGAGGGTTTAATAGCTAACCACCAACGCATATGTTTTCGTACGAGTTTTACCCCCATCACATTGAAACAATGCATGGAATACTGCTCTTGTTTCCTCGACCATCCTATTACGACAAGTTAGCATCTATTCATAAGAAACCGTCAAATGAATACTCAATCCACTAGAATGAAGAAATCGGGCATCTTATGAAGATCCCAATTCCTTCTCCGACCGAGTCACTTCATCACTCCTTGGACTGTAGCCCCAGAAAGATAATAGGACGTGGGAGTTTAGTAGGAATAAAAATTTAAATTTTAATCTTAATCAACGTCGACAATTAATACTAACCACACAATTTATAGGTTTTATAACTTTTCAACTACACATTTCATCATCTTTTATAAAAATTTACTAAATATTATCTAAAATAATCCACTCTAAATTTTTTCTCTCAAAAATTATTTTTATCTATAATGGCTCTTTTGCTTATCTTTTTTGAATTAAGTTACTTTGTCATGAAATATTGACATTATAATTGACAGATATATTGGCAGCAAGAAAATGATTTGATGTAAAATTATTTTTACTTAATGTCACGTGTCTTGTGATCGAAAATGCCACGCTTTTCTAAGCTTGTAGCGTGGTTGATCTTTTTCACTTCCTCAGATTCTCCCCGCTCCAACCCGCCTACCCACCCACCACGGCGTCCTTCTTCAACAGTTCCCTCAATTTGAGAGGCACCCAAAACACGCACGCGCACCGTCCCGTGAAAAGGCTTTCTAATTTCGTAGCGGTCAGTAATTTTCTCTTCTATCTGTTCTTTTGGAAGCAAAATTTAAATCGAAGTTCTTTTTGAATGGAAATTATTGGGTTCTATCTTTGAAAAAATGAAAATTTTTACGAATTAGAAATTATTCCTATTAGAAAGTATTGAAAGGTAAAGATGTGGTTAGCATGCGAATATTATATTTTTGCAGGTACTAAAGAAAACAATAATAAAATAATGGATGCCCAGGCAAGGAAGAAAGCGTTGTTTCGTTCAAAATTGAATGCTCAGAAGCAGGAAAAGCAACGCATTGATTCTCCTCTTGTGAGGTATTGCATTTTTTGTTCGTTCATGATACAGATTGTGAATAATGAAGCAATTTTAGTGACCGGACTATTCTTTATGGCAGAAAATTTAGTTATTTGTGAAGTCAAAGAAATTATTTACTTGTACAGTTGTACTAATTGCCCAATTCCTGAGTCTATGATACATATATCCGTTCCCTTTTGGTTGAAGATAGGCTACCAGTTTGAACTTTAGCCAACATGTATTTCATAGTCAAATTTAAATGTATCCTAATGAAAAATGGAGGAACTTTGAGACACTTGAATCATGATTTGTATTTTTCACGTGCACTTAGTTCCAACGGGGATTACTTTGCTTGTTGAAATTGTGATACCTTTGTAGTGAAATTTTGATATCTTCGTAGTGAATTCATTTGTAGAAGCACTAGAAAATCATTGAAATGAAATTTCTAATCATATTTTTGTCGACTCATAATCAAACAATTAAATCCTATTTGTAAATGTAGGTACAATGAACATGATCAACTGGTTTGTAGAGTTTGTGATGCTGTTATCAAATCTGAATCTCTTTGGCCTGCACACCAAGCTTCTCGAAAACATCACGAGGTAAAACTTCAATTGTGCCAGGCATATATGTTTGAATCAGTTTTCTGGTGTCAAGTTGTATTAGAGATAAAATCACATCTGACTTAACAGGGCAATCCTCAAAATTTACTGTTCTAATGGAATTATAGGTAGTTAGTATAGAGATCTACATGAAGTAGATAGCATGATAAACATGGTAATCCTGTGATGCTTTCTTGATATTTTAATGTTGTTTGATAATGACATTTATATACATGGATTGCTGGATAACGTGAACCTTCTGCTAGTCTATTTTTTTTTATGTTAAACAAGATTTAGATTGAAAAATATAATAAATAAATAGATGCGGGTGGGGGCAGGATCGGGGAATTTTTCCATCCCTAACTGGTGTTGAGGGGAAGGATATAATTCAGTTATGAGGTAACTTTGTACAACTTCGAAGCATTCACTTCCTTTCTCTAAACCAATCCAAACGTAGAAGTTGACAATTTTCCATTGTCTCTTCTTCCCTTCCTATCCAATATCCAGAAATCAACAAAGTCTTAGTGGTCAACTATTAACTTATCTTGAAAATATAATCATGGCCCTTTTTTCTACCTACCTAGGAAAAAACGCCCAATCTACAAATAGGATTAGAAATTTAGAACTCGTAGTTTCTGTTTTACCCAAATCATGGCTCCTCTTCTCCCTTTATTAAGAACTCTTAAGTTAGATTTAGGATTTAGGAGCTAGAAATTAAGAACTAGGGCTTCCAAAAATAGAATCAAATTAAGAACTCGAAGGAAGTTATAGTTCATCCCATCTTGTGAGCAATATTTGGAAGCTATTGTCTTGGTTGCACTTAAATTCTTTTGCCCCCCTCCCCCCCAAAAAAAAAAATAATGTGTTATTCCAAACTTGAAGCTGAATTGATATCATTTTCTTACAGATGTTTCGGTTTATATTTGTGCATCCATATATTATCTGATCAATTGAACTTTTCTTGTTACAATGCTTATGTTTTGTTCAGGCCATCAACAACCTCAAAGCTAATGCTGCCGCACTAAATCGAGCTAATAATACTAAGCCCTTACCTCCTAAAGAATTGCCTAAGCCGCAGTCTGAAGATTATCAAGAGTTGCATAAAAAGTCTGAACCTTCAACTGCATTGCCTGAACGTCGACTGTCATCTTCTCTTCCTTCTGATTTTTTCGATAACCAGGAGGCAAAGAAGCAGAAAAATGGTAAGATTTGTTTATGGATATTACTTCTTTGTATGCCCTTTATGTCTATGGACTAGGGAGAGTAAATCTTTGGGTGGGCACAGTCTGTTTGGTTATATAGATTGCATACAGTCAATGTAGGATAATTAGTAAATCTTCAGATGGCTTGTGAATGGTGATTTAAGAACTTAACTTTGATGTTTGGAGTGTGTCATCTATCTTTTTATTTCCAAATGCTCCTTTCATTCTTATTTGCTTGAGCCTGTTACTCTCGGTCCTCAATGGAATCTTTCATGGAACAAATGAGGGAAGCACATTAGAAGTTACCGATTTGAGTTTGATATCTCGTTAATTGGCCGAACAAAATTTGGGGAATTCGCTAGTTTGGTACCTCATTAACTTGCTATGTAAGATAATTGATCTAGGAAATTTCTTTACTTCCTTCCTGCATGATGATTTGGTATATATTAAAATTGGAACCAATCCAGAATACAGGCAATGTTGTAATACTTGTAATAAGGATAACAATGGAGTTACCATAGAGGATTGATTTGGAAGTGATTGTTTTAGGTATTTAGAATTGATCTTGGCAAGGAAGGAGGAAATGAAGCTGATATGATGTATAGAATTAGGCTGCTTTGGATGAAATGGAGAAGTGCTACATAATTGTGTGGGACATGATCCTATGAAGCTAAAAGGCTAGTTTTGTAGAACATTTATTTGAAGAGTGTTTTTTATGTACTTTTAACTGCTACTGCTATGACTTTCTGAAGTACCTTGATAATGCAATTTAGAAGATCTACAGTTGTAATTCATATACTAAGCATTTCCTTTTCCTGCATTTATATACTTCTAACAGCAAATAGTAAATCTGAGGTGGTGGTTGTTTTACAGAACGGAATTATGGAAAGTTGGGACATCCTGATTCACACACCAAGAATGATGTTGTTTCTGGAAAAAATCAAGTGGTGGAGCCATTTGTCTTAGGGAGTGAGACAGATGGATTATCTATTGCTAAATCCGGGGAGACTAGAGATTCTGAAATTCAGGCTTCCAAGGAAAACAGGCAGGTGTCTAAAGTAGTTGTTAATGCAGAAGATATGCAAGTCAAAGGAGCTCTTCCTGAAGGTTTTTTTGATGACAAAGATTCTGATTTACGTGCACGAGGCATTACGCCTATGAAACTGGTTGTCAAGTAAGTTCCATATTTTTATGCTTTTTGATATTCGCATGTTAATTTGTAGGTGATGATTTGGTGACCTCATTAAAATGAAGGTAATGATCATGTTATTCAGATGTGCATTAAGGTTGTATCCCTCTCCAACCTACACCCGAAAAAATCTTACTCCTCTCTCTTTATCTCACACACACAGTAATTGTTTCTTTGAGTTTGAGAATCGTTTAAGGGCTTGTTTGGCATGACTTTTGCTTTTGCTTTTACTTTTGCTTTCTGTAAAAGAGCTTTTGGACGAAGTTATCATAATTTTTGTTTGGAAGCTAACTTTTAAAAAAGCTTTTTATTCCAAAACTGCTTTTAGAGGAAGCCAATTGGACTAGCTCCCTCTAAAAGGTGAAAAGCTCTTCTAACTAGAAGAAACACTTTTATAAATTTTTTCAAACGCTCTGAAATCTGTTTTTGGGTCTCAAAAACTCATTTTTAACTTTTCAAAAATCATGTCAAATAGGCCCCAAGAATATGTGCATCTAGAAGAGGAGATTTTCTGGAGTTGTAGTTAGAGTGTTGTTTGAGTAGTTGATTGTAAGTCTTCAGTTGGTATTAAATTTTATTCAATTTTTAACGTCCCGACGCTACAAATTTATTAGCTTTAGGGATGGCAAAAAATCGACAAACCGGACTTCGAACGGGGTGGAGATTACCCGTTTAATGGGGTTTTCAGGTCGGGTAACTTTGTCCTGGGGCGGGTACAGGTAACACGTGCCCTGCCCCGTTTACGTCTTAGTTTACCAAATATTTTTGAATAATTTAACTTTTAAAAATAAATTAAAAATAAAAAATATATTATTGTCTCACTCTAATGAATGGGGGCAAAAATGAATTATCAAAAAATTTTAAAAAATAAATAAATTAATTAATTAATTAAATAGGGTAGTAAACGTGGCAAGAGCCCTGCCTGCCTTAAACGTTCTAGGACCCGTCCCCTCCCGTCCCATTGCCATCCCTATTTAGTCTGCTACAGAAGGAACATTGAGCCCTTGTTCGGTAAAAATTCAAATTCAAATTTTAATCTAAATCAAAGTCAACAATATTTTTTTAACCACATATTTTTACGGGACCCACAACTTTTTAACCATACATTTCATTTATTTCTATTGAAATCTAACAAAAATCTGATTTTAATCCCTATCAAACGAGGGCTTAGACTTTTCTTGTAATCCATTGTTTTGATATTGCAAAATGTCCCATCGTTTCTTACTAGTATCTTAATTTTTTCTCTGTTCATGTTCTCTTCTTTGCCAGTGTACTTCCATGGCTTTGAGCCCTGTGCAAAAAAGTGAATTGGTTTCACTCTTTCAAGCTCAATATCCTCTGGATGACGCTACAAGGCACAAATCTATTTGGCACCATCAACTATAAAGTTATTGTCAACTTACGGTTTTTGGAGGGCTATGGTGTCCAAATTCATGAACACAAGAAAAATGGGATTACTTTCTGACATTTGAAGACTTCTAATTTTGGATACTAGGAATGTTAAGTACTTCAATGGTGTTGTTTGGATTGATTGAGATGATAGATAGATTCAAATTTAACAATGTGCCACTTGGCTAGAATGGGCAGTTTTATTGCCCAAAAAGTGAGTGTTCATATCGAATGTAGTGTGGGTAGTTGTTCAATGTGCATTGAGGATGTCATAGATTGTGAGATGGGAAATTATGGAGATAATTTGGTGCTGGCGCATTATTATCTTTTAGCGTAGAGCGGCAGGTAACTAGAAACTATTGTGAAATCGCTCAATAGATCCACTTGTCCAGGTCAGAATTACATGTCCTGTTTTATTGAAGTGGTGTGAAAATAATTTACCTGTGATGACACATTCTAACATTTAATGTGTGCACAACAATCAATTTTGGGAGGATAAAGTACGTAGATTTTCATGGATTAGGTAAAGAAATTTGATTTCCTTAGTGGAGAAGTGGCACATTGTTCTTATCACACAGGGAATAATGATGTTTCACTTAGTGATAAGATTAGTAGTTATGGGTTCCCCCCCGCAACAAAAGTCTCTGGTTAATGTTTATAATGCAGATGAATGGTGGTCCAGCTTTGTCTAAAATTCTAACTGCATGTTCTACTCTCATTTATAGTTCGCAATCTGAAATGTTACAGTGAAACATGATATTCTTTTTCCTAATTCATGATTACATTCTACACTCCTTAACTACTTGCATTCTTTTATTTGTTTCAACTGGTAAAGCTGACTTGTGATGTGCTTATAGGGATGAATATAAGGAGTTTGAAAAGTTAATCCAAGAGGATTTACAAGAGATAGACAACCGCTTGGAGGAAGAAGAGGCCAGACTTTTTTTCCCAACTTCCATTTATTAAATCCAGGGTTGTACAGCAAGGAATTGTATCGCTGACATTATTGCTGCTGCTTTTTGCAGTTTGATGCAGCTGAGACGATTGAAGAAGCTGAGACTGTGGAACAAAAGTAAGTTAAAAATGTGGGGAAAGGATTGGGATATCGCTAAACCAGCTTGGGATCTCAAATAATATTTTCACCTTTGGTTTTGATGTCTTTAGGACTTACAGAGAGAGAGTAGAAATGCTAAGGAAGAAGAAGTTGGAGACTAAGGCTGCTAGATCTGTTAATTCTAGCAAAGGTACTGAAGTTTCACAGATGGAGTCTAGCCCTGAAGAATCATCAAGTGATGACGACAATGATGATGTTTTAACAGTTGATTGGAGAGCAAAACATCTATGAACAATTGCGCCGTATTTGCAGGTGGCTCTCTCTCTCTCTGTCTCTATGCTCCTGTTTTGCATGCAAGTGTAATAACTGTCCATTCACTTGCATAGATGTTGTAAGTTGATTAGTTAATCACAGGTTTTGTTTGATACTTCCAAAAGAAATATGGTTTTGTATGTCCCTGAAAGTGTTTCCTTAATAATTGCTTGAGTTGCTTTCTGTCACAGATTGAAGCTTTTGGTCAAATTCCATCTCGATGAAGTTGAAAAAGTGCTGTCTCAGTTATTTGTCCTGGAAAAATGATGAGCATTAATTCTGCTAAAAGACGAAGCTTCTATTTCTCCATCTAAGCTTCCGTTTTCACAGAACTAGAAGTGCAGATAGTTTTTTTTATCACGGATTTGGAAAATCTACTTTATATGAAGCTGTGGGGAATTTAATGTATGCCTGCATTTAGCCCGTAAATTGATTTCATGAACCAAACCTCAAGACAGTGGATTGGATTAACTATGAGACAGTTTTCATTCTTGAAAGTGCAGTTATGATTAATAATTTGACTTGTATGGATGTACTTCTTTATACAGGATTAATATTGAACTAACTTTTCCTTTTTAATTTGGACTCTAGAAATGGTGGACATCCCACTTATTATTGTGTTTTCTTTTGTCACTCACTCCATGCACTCAGCAAGCCTTAAAGAAAGTTGTCAATGCAGTTTGAACAAATGTATGATCCACTTGATGAAAGTGGTACAACATTGATGATACGTTTGGTAGATTGGAAAAGACATCATCAGAAGTTTAAATCTTGTTCGAATGTCTGATAGCACGGTGAAAAGTCAAAAGTATGATTCTTATGTGCTCGAATGACCCATTGACAATGTGTTTGATACGGAGGGTGTGTCCGTTCCTGATTTTAGCTGAATTAAAATCAGAAAACTGAACGTTAGTGGGGCCCAAGTGAGAGAGTGAAAGTCAGTTATAGTAGGCTCAACGGTTACATTTGTGATGAAAATCCAGATTAAAAGTTTGACTAGACAGGCTCGGAGTAAATTTATAATCAAGAAATTGACTTGTTTATCAGATTATAAGTTGATAATTCTAGCTCATTTTCATTTTGGTTTGAACATATGTACTAATTCTTTTGATTCAAGTTAAACTGAGAAATAGTATTTTATACGGTACTGTTGCTGCGTATGAATGCATATCCCAAAGCAAGCTTTAGATAGAGGAATTAAAGAAAGGGTTGTTGAGTGGTGGGAAGACCACCAAGGTTTAGTGATGACATTAAACATTTTGAGTCACCGCCTTGTCATTTTCAGCCTTGTATTTGTTTATAATACTGGTAGGAACGTAGTTGCATAGTCTGACATTTGAGGAATATAATCAAATAAATACACTAATGCAGTCTAATGCAGTGGCTGATTGCTCTTTTGCCAGTTGTTTAGAACAAAATAAATGTGGCTATTGGCACAAGTCACAAGACCAACCAATCTCAAGTTTGGTCAGTAAAAGTTGAACATTGTGGTGGATAATGGAACTTTTAGCAATTAAAAATGCTGGGCTTTGCTTCAATGCAAAATATAGGGCTAGTTGGCTTGACGTACTAGCACATAATATATTCTTTCAACCATACTATGTGAACATAAAGTTTGATATAATGTCACGTGACATTTTATCATTAGATAATTTTAAACACGGTTAACTTTTACATTCAATCATCTACCGTTACGTACAATTATGTCAAGCTTTCTGTCAAAATCATTTTGACAAGGTAATTTTATCCAGGTTATTTATAAGCGGTATACATAAGGAATCATGCTACTTGTACAAATCTAGTTGACAACTTCAAGTTCATTAATTTTGAAAACTATTAAAAACTGTTTTTTTTTTTTTTTAAATCAATGACCTAGATTTTGATAACACCAAGTTTGTCAACAATGATTATGAACAATTGTTGTACAAAAAGCTTAATTGATACATAAAAGAGCTTAAAATAATATTTTTATTTTTGACGATTTACGTTTTTCTTACTTGTACTGCAAGCATTTACCGTCTCACAGAATTACAAGATCGAAAAGAAAGAATTGGATGGATGTTTGGATATTGAGGAGGAAGGAAGATCGACAATAATGGATTAGATAGTGGATGTGCATTGAGGAAGAAGGATGCTTCTAGTCTAACTGTAAAAGGAACAGGTTAGTTGGAATTGTGGCAATGATTAATTTAATTTATGAAGAGGATAGTCAAGTGTAGAGATGGCAGCGCGGTGGGTTTGGGGTTGGGTGATTTTTTTCTTCAGTTAACTATTTTTTTGTTAATTTGTAGTTCATTATTTTTTTATTCTTCAGGGACGGGTTCGGGGCGGCGCGTGACATGAGACGGGGCGGCGATCCCCACCCCCCAACTTGTCAAGGTGGTTTTTTTCGCCACGTTTGGGGCGAGGTTGGGGAGGGGAGCGTGTTTTTTTGCCATCACTAGTCGAGTGCGTTTTGATGCACCGAGTTTGACCAGATCAATTTAATTTAATGTGATATTTGGTGAAAATAATATGAGATCGAATTAATTCAATTTTTTAAATAGAAAGAAATCGAGAAATTAAATTCAATTAAATTCAATTCCATGAAACGGCACTGGCGTGGTTTTAAGCTGAAGTGGGTCTTAATTAATTTTTAATTTAATCGTGTTATTAAGTGGTTTTAATTAAAAATATTTATTTTTAAACAATAACTGTTAGTGGCCTGTGCCTCTCCACATTTCCATTATGCATTGCTCCCTCCACCGAAGAGCAATTAAATTATAAATTATGGGATAACTTTTTAGTTAGGAGTATGATTTTAGAATTTAATCTTCAAAATCGTCATCTCCACAAATCTCTCATATCAAGGTTGCATATCAACCATAAATTAACTCTAATTAATTGTCATTCGATATAAAGTTATATTCATGGACGGATTTACAGTGGGGACAACGGATCCCCCAACTAAATTTAAAATCCAAAATTTTGCAATAAAGATTTTTTTAAATGTGAAATCCTTATAATTTTTAAAATTTTCGTGAAATTTACCCCCACAACTCCATTCTATTGGCACCGCCCTGGTTATAAGAAGCCCCACATTTCATGAGTCGAAACAAACCGTAGTTGCTTCAAAATTTCTTAAATTAAACAACTAATTTACCAAAAATATGATGAGATCATTTTTATTATTATAAAATTTAATTATGTAATAACTACATACATTTTCTTCTATAATTATTTGTAGTCCAATAAATATGATGTTTCTATGTGTTGTCTTTGTTTATATTCATTTCAACAATTCCAAGAAAAATAATTTATCAATTCTCTTAGCTATCTTAAGTAATTAATCAAGGGTTACTTAAGTTCTTAAGAAAACATAATCCCTTGAGATAAGCCACAAGTCAACTACAAATAGTTTGACAATTTGAAAATGTGGTTAGATTATTATTTTGCATAAAATAATATTCAAATTGATTAACCAATATGGCCCCACCGTGGGGGCCCCACCCCCGGTCCCTTAATCAAAGTTCCTACGTAAAAAAAGAAAAAAAAACCATATCTATCAAAGCTGGCTTATAAGTTCAACGTTTAGTTGTATGGAGGCTGAGATTTTATTAATTTAGTACTCAACCAACGAAGGACAAGGTTTCTGATATGTATAAGGTAAGTTTTAGTTGCTTGTAATGTCATATTGCTTATCATCAACTACTCATATAATAACCAAAGGAAATCATTTTTTTCTTCATTCAAACTTAATTAATAGCAGCCTTCAAAAACCATTTGTTTTAGCATCCAAATCAATCAAGAGACGATTTGAGCAATTTAAATGTGATAAATTAAATCAATTCGGCTTAAAAACCATGTTTTATGTTCATATGATTATAAACTAATATCACTTATGTCATCAATTCATAAGTTCATCAATCCACAATCTACATTTACTCTTATGATGTGACTAAAATATATTATTTTAACAGCCATACTATGTGCACAAAAAAATGATACCAGAATTTTCACAAAATACATTTGACAGTTTTCTATTGGATAACGCAAAAATAATAATAATAAAAGACCAACCAGATGCTGCCCATCTGACCACAACAACATCTGTTGAAATTCTGACAGCACTACTTCTGTACAAGTAGATAAATTCTTATTTTATTCAAATTTCTACCAACACTACAACCTACTACTACTATTATTATTTTCTACGTATAGAGTTTTATTCTGCGTATGCCACATTTCTTATCAAGCTATTATCATACACTAATAGAATCGGGTTTAAATGATTAAAAAATTGAACACGCCTTACTTTTCTTCATAATCTAGGATATGATCCACAGCAACCTTTATCATTTCGTGGTCATTCAACTTTTAAAACAAATAACACAATAATTAAATTGAGAGACGGACAAGTTTTGTAGTGTATATTTTTTTAGATGATCAAAGAGAGGAAGTCAAATTTCAAGGATAACACATCGAGAAAATCTATATGTTACTTGAAAAGAGATAAGTCTAATTGCTAATAAAGATCCGCGTCTTTCTTTTTAATTTACCATATAAAGTGGTATATTGAAAAGCCGAATGCTTCATTTTTGCAGAGATTTGTTCAAAAAATATCGAACCAATTGATGCAACAATAACATTTTTACGAAATTGGGTAGGAGATAACAACCGAGAAACTTTACGTCTAGAGCCCGTTTGGTATCGATTAAAATCCAATTAAAATTAAAAATATAGTCGTTATTGGGTCTCACTCGTCTAATAAAAGTCAATAATAACGACCAATTTTTCAATTTTAATTTCTATCAAACGGGCTTTACATACTTAATTGTTAATAACAAGGAAATTGGTGTCTCGTCTTGTTCATTACAACAGGTAATTTTCCTCAGGAAGTTTTTGAATTTCCTTGTTCACAATCATAGAATTCTGAGTTGTTTGATTCTGTTAAATTGTTTGGAAATTTGTTTTCCAATTAGTTATACCCGGGCTTGGAGAAAAGTTTCAATAAAATGATTCTATATGGAAAAGCGATAGTACCATTCATTTAAATCACGACACTTCGAATATCGAGCCATTCAAAATGCAAAATTGCTACATCTAATGTGATAAGAAAGATAAATAAGGTGGATATATGTGTTGACGTGTTGAATTTTGAGTAACTCGAGATCCCAGATGTCGTAATTTGAATTGATGATCCTACCACGTCTGCATATAAAGTCATCCCAACAAAACTTCTCCCATGTGGCTAGCATGTTGTCTATACGCATGCGGGCGGGCACGCACGCGCACACACATATATAATCGACACGCTGTACTAAGATTGTAAAATGAACACGAAATTTTATTTTGCTTTGAAAAAAAATGAAATAATGTTAAACTACTAGGTAAACTCTGCGCAGTTGTAGAACAGCTTCAAAAGCGTTCTAGATTACTAAATCTACGAAATAAAGTGTTATGGTCCGTTTGATTACAAATATGGAATTTTGGTGGAAAGAAAATGAATTCCAAGGAATTGAATTGTCTAGAAATTGTTTTAGTGGGAATTGTAATTAATTGTGTTTGATTGGTATAATTTTCCTCTTGGAAAATGTTGAAAGTTTGTGAAAATTGTCCATGAAAGAGATAATTTTTTTTTACCATTGGGTCTAGAATTCGTTTCAATTGCTAAAAAAAAAATAGTAAATAAATTTTAAAAATATTACCATACCGTTTGTCCATTAAAGGGAAATTTTTTTCTACTATTGTTGAAAACAAATTGCCTAGAAAAAAAAGGGTATCAAACATGCAAAAAGTGGAAGTTGGAATTCCTTTTCCATTTTCCATGGAAAAAAATGGTGAATCAAACATAGCCTTAGCGTTTATTTGTGTAAGAGTTTACTCTGTTAGTACTGTTTATGATTTAACCCATGTACTACCATGCAAGGAGTAAAACGATATGATATACTAGGACATTATAGGTAGACTTGGATATATTCATTTGTACTTTTGCACAACTTTATTGCTCGAAGGGTTTTTTCAATACCGTGCCCATGTTTCTCAGAGACTTGTCTCTTGAGCTTAGTGAAGGGATAAAAATGGACAATTGTTTTGTCTAATCACGAGAAGGCTGCGAGAGTCTTTGGCTTTTTGATGTGGCACTTATGCATGATTTGAAAGAACTGGGTTTGTTTTTAGGAGGCAGTGACACATTAATAAACTATTAGCAGTTTGGATTTTCCTTCTTTTATGGTGTGTGTTAGTGATTCAAATTGTTATTCTTGGGATCTCTGGGTATCAGTTCTTTACCTTTCTTGCAAGTTTATATACTTGTTTGTTCCAATCTAAATTCAGTTCTAGTCTGCCGTAATTGTTGAGAATACTCTTCTTTGAAGTAATTAGCTTTTGCATTTATTGCTATCCTATTGATAAGAACAGCTGGTTTCACTTGTAGATAACCATAATGCTCTAACTATAGTCAGCTTATGGGCACCTGTAGTGGCTGTAAGTATACTTATTTTTTCAATTATAAACTTCAGTTACTCTTCTAGTTTATGTTTTTTCTTTATAATACATAGTTTCTTCTCTGTTTATTGTTCCATTGTCTTTATGTGTTTGCAGATTTATCTTTTAGATATCCATATTTTCTACACTGTTATATCTGCTGTATTGGGTTTCCTACTGGGTGCTAGAGACCGTCTTGGAGAGGTTATATTTTTTGTTCTTTGCCAGTTATTTTTTATCCAATGGAAAATTAATGAGCATCCTTAAAGATACACATATTACACAGACACGGATATACATACAGAACAGAACTGTATGCATTTACCCGTTATGTAGTACAACAGAAAAATGATTTCAGATTCTTCAAGTTTTAATGCTTCAAGAATTAAATATTTCTCTGTGAATTTCAGATTAGATCTTTAGACGCTGTGCATAAACTTTTCGAAAGGTTTCCAGGGGCTTTTATGGATACTCTCCATGTACCACTCCCTGAAAGGTCTTTCCTTTTCTCAGAACCAAACCCACATACACGCATGTGCACAAAAGGGTTCTTGAAATCTACTCTGTCTGGCTTTTATGGTATAACAATTCAAGTTTCTTTTGCAGGGCTTCTATCCAATCATCGAGTCAGGTTAGTTTATCTTACCTTGGGAAAGATCTTTTCAGGCTTCTTTCCATTTTTCCTTTTTCTTTCTTTTTTGGGTTTTGTGAGCTACGCATCCAATCTCCCAAAGAAGAAAAGAAATTAATCTAGAAAGTGAATCAGAGATCTATTGCCACCAGCATCAAGGAGGTATTTAATTTTTTGAGTAGAGGAACTCTTAAATTAACATGATTTTGGACCCCACTAATTGACAACTATTCCTGATCCAAATTAAGTTCTTTAGTTTGACAATGCATAAATTTTTGGTCAAGGTGAGGTATACAAATATCTTGAATATTCTTTCTTCTTTCATCTGTCGGAGGCTTCTATTCCATTATAATGCAGGCATGCTTGCATGTTACTGCTGAATTTTCGTACACACTGCCTGAGTTTTGTTGTTTCTGCCACCATTATAGCTACTTTTCAGTTGCCACATTGAAATACTGAGATAAATTTACGTCTATGTCACCGACAAAATATACCGTCCAAATTCCGATCTTGTTCCCTAGATCCAAAATCCAATTTTTTGGTTTCCTAATTTCCTTCAGCTGTAAGAAGCAGTTAAGCGAGATCTGGAGCTTTGCACGATCCACAGTTCCCAGGGACTTTATATTTATTTTATTATTATTTTTTGACCTTTATATTGAGATTGTGGTAGTGACGATGAAGATGTTATGCCTAGTGGCGGTGTTATGCCTATTCAGCCCATGCCACTGGTCCCCTCTCTGTATAACCCACTGTCCTTTTTCCTCCTCTGTAATTTATGAACTATTGATGTTCTTTAGAAGAAAATACAAATCGACGTATTTATTTCCAAGAAGATAAAGCTGAATAAGCGTTGCAGCTTTATGAGTTACAATCACCATGCTAATCCATTAACCAACATTGATAATTATGCAGAACATTTATTGTGGAGATATTAATGGAATGAAACAAAATTGAATTAATATTAGGCATACTATGTATTTTTCCAACTAATGATAATTAAAGAGAGATGATGACCCTTGAGCTCCTTATTTGTAGAAATCCAAAAGGATGCTAAAAACTTAGCTCTATCCCATAGCTCACAAGTGTCTTGCTCGATTCATCGAAGATCATATTGTTTCTGTCTGTCTGTATCACCCATAGAACAGCTGACACTGTCACTTTCCACATTTCTACGCTCCTTTAAAAACTATTTTTTCTAAGAGGAATCAAGCCAATGATATCACGATTTTTAGCTTAACACATGAGAAATGAAAGTTGCATTATTACTTTGTCCCTTCAAGTTATGATTAATGTAATTAAAGAAGCTTCTTAGAACGTTTAATACAAGTTGTGATATAAATCAAGTCCTACGTTTGTACTTCAAGAAAACATTGTTTTGAGTGCATCGAATGAATATAATATCATGTAATTCTTTAAAATGTGAATTATTGTACGACATATGTTAAAGGGTTGTAATGTAAATTAGTAGTGATTCAAATGTTATAATTGGAAATAAATGGTAATCATAATTCATTTCTAACTTTTAATTTGCATTTGAATCTAATTCATTTTTCTCTGTATATTTTCTGCTTTCCTATTTGTAGGCTGAATTGATGCGTTCTTTTATGAAAAATTATACCATATTTCTATGGCGTATTGAATTATTTTTCATCCAAACATGAAGGGTAGATTAACTTTCTTGTCCTTGTATCACTTCAAATCAATTTGCATGAGAAACACTTCTTATGATTTTCCCATAACCAATCAAAGTCATATATTTAAATTTAGGACTTAGGTGCACTACTACTTTTTGGTGTAATTATTGTTTACACAGTGGACTTTGGTGCACTATTACTCTGTTTAAAATCATGAAATCTTTGAAGCAAAGCGATTAAGTTGCATTTTCTGTAAATAAATTGTGTCTGCCTTATTGAAGGACTTGGAAAAGAGCAAGTTTGATGCTGCTCGATTTGCTCCTTTTTGGAACGAAATCATAAAAAACCTGAGGGAGGAAGATTATATTACTAATTTGTGAGTGTTATTTTCTAATTTGTGTTTTTGTTTTAATTGGATCTACTACATTTTCTGATTTGCGTGAATCTCATTCTGTATTGTTGTATTGATTGTCTCTGACATGTAGGGAAATGGAATTGCTTCAAATGCCAAAAAATTCTGGGAGTCTTTCACTGGTTCAGTGGCCACTTTTTCTTTTAGCTAGCAAGGTGTTCTTGTATATTTGAACATATAACCAATTTTTATTTCATGTATGCCTTTTGGCTTTAATGTGATGTATCTGTTTCTGAGTTCTCCCTGCCTTATGGATGTATTTTGTTTTATGTTATGTAGATATTCCTTGCAAAAGATATTGCTGTAGATAAAGTAGACTCTCAAGCAGACCTATGGGATAGGATATCAAGGGACGACTACATGAAATATGCAGTTCAGGAGAGCTTCTATGCTATAAAATTTATCCTTACAGCCATATTGGATGACGAAGGAAATAATGAAGGGAAGGAGTGGTAAGTTGATATTTTATTTTCAATTCCTTTGAAGTTGGTGGTTATCACGATGTAATCAATATTCTGTACCTTTCTTAACATGTCAGGGTTGAGAGAATATACAAGGACATCGAAGGAAGCATAGAAAAAGGGAATATTCACAATGACTTTCAACTGAATAAATTGCCACTTGTAATTCAGAAAGTAACTGCACTCCTGGGAATACTGGTTCGTCATATGCTAATTTGACTTCCGTTACCCTCTGTCAAATTTGACGCAGGACAAGTACATTTTAATTGCTTTTCTACACTACAAAAAAGAATGATTTTCAGGCTCTATTATTTTGAGAATTAAAGTGGCTGAATATCAGGGAAGTAACGTAGAAGGTTTAAATATGGAAAAACAATGGAAGAAATTTTGAGGCATTAAGGTTACAAAAAAATGAGGTACAAAGGCTGTTCTGGGGCTGATGAATGTACTCCTGAGCACTAAAGCATTAAGGTTACCGAATTTATTTATTTTTTTCACGATATAAGGAAGGTTGGATTCTACCAAGCTATTGATTAAAGGATTTAAAGGAAGGATTAATTGTTCTGGGATTGAAGGACAGAAGAATTCTTGTGAAAAAGAAAGTTTGACAAAGAGGAAGATATGAAGAATCGTCAAAATAGGAACACACCACATTTTATCAATTTAATGCTTTTTTGGAATAGATTAAAAAGTTGCTAAAAAGTTGGGGTCAATTTAAACAATTAAATTTAACGGCACATTTTATGGGACCCACAACTTACAACCTTTTAACAAAACATTTCATCAACTTTTATCAAAATCTACTAGAACTTTTATCAAAAGCTTGTAAAATGTTTAACATACCCTTGACTTATACGATGTTAAAAGACTAATATATATGTTCTCACATTTTCAAAACATGTAGAGATGTTGATAAATGCTTATTCAATCTCCCGAACAACTCTAACTTAGCAAAATCTTTCCATATTTGATGGACCCTGCTGCAGTTTCTAAATTCTATTATTTTTGTCCAGCCGTTTTGAAGTTTTCATATCAGAATTAGCATAGGAGACTGGATGAAATTAGAAGTAATTATGAAATACTCAAATAATAGTCATTAGCCTAGTCCTGTTTATATAGGAATTTCGCAAAGACAAATATAGAAATCATAGCGTTGAATCATATTTAAGCTTAACAAGCAAATTGTAGAGTCTAGATCTTCTTTCTTATTAAGTATGCCTTGTGGATCTCTATGGTTATTTGATGAATGAAGAAGTGGTGAGTGGATAATTATTGTGGAGAGATCAGCCCTCAGACGTGAACAATCTTCTTTTTTTATGATGCAGTGGTGAAATAAGGAAATCATTTGATTGAAAATGAGACTTTAAACCTACAGCCTTCTTTTTTTATGATGCAGTGGTGAAATAAGGAAATCATTTGATTGAAAATGAGACTTTAAACCTACAGCTTGGATGGTTGAGCTCACCTGTAATGACACTAAAATGCAAAAGAAGCTTCAACATTATTTATCTTGATATGTGGTGTATTTCAGTATGACATTAAATCCGGAAATTTAATTCAATTTATGTTGGTTGTATTCATTATATTTTTTTATCTCCTTTTGTTTTAAAGCATTGTTTTAAACACTTCAATTGATGTTAATGATTTAGACATTATAGTTCCCTCAGTTGTGACAATTCAAGAGGATTTATGGGTCTCCACTTCACCTTGCTAATTCAGTGTTTTATATTTATGCAGAAAAACGATAAAACGCCTGCATTTGAAACTGGTGCTGTGAAAGCCATTCTTGATCTTTATGATGTTATGCGACACGATGTTCTCTCTATTAATATGAGGTTTGTTGAATAGGATGGATTTCTCTCCTGTTCCCTTTTTGCCTTTTACAAGCTATATTCAATCTAACTGCTCATGTTCAGTAAAAACTATGATACATGGAATATGCTGTCAAAGGCAAGGACTGAAGGTCGTCTTTTTCAAAAGTTGAAGTGGCCAAGAGATGCTGAATTGGTATGCCAGATATCTACCTATCTTTATCAGCATTTTTTTACAAGGAACGAGGAACTTTTATTGAGTAAATTAAGAGCAAAAATCGAATGTTGCCTAAATATTAGAAATAAACACAAACCCCACACCGTATTACCTAGTGATGCAGGCAAGCATCAAGAATGGAGAATAATACCTTAATTTAAACCTGTTGATTCAATAGAATACCAGAAATGGAGAAACTATTTTTTTTTTTTTTATTTAATTTATCAAAAACAACCAAAAAACAACTAATCTCTTTGGAGGGTTTGAATATAAACACACGGGGAATACCCTAAACTAAACAAAAGGACTTTAGTATCCCCAAGGACCTCAACTATAAAAGTTCATTTAAAAATAAAAATAAATGTTTAAACAATTAATATTTGGGTTTGCACCACCTACTTCTCTAAAACATGCTAGCTTGTCTGAGCTAATAGGTTTGAGGGTAGAGGTTTGTTCTGCTGGGTTTGTCTGTTGGAATAGTTATAGCGGTGAATATGCTTGTATTTTCCTGGTCGGATTAGTAATGAAAATTATCACTATTTTTGGTTTATTTGTTGTTTTCTGGTTTTTTGGTTGATATTAAAGTTTTGGAGACATATCTGATTTAACAAGAGCTAAAATGCATGAACATGTGTAGAGGGCACAAGTGATTAGACTATATTCACTTCTAACAATCAAAGATTCAGCTGCAAATATACCCCAGAATCTTGAGGCTAGGCGGCGATTACAGTTCTTCACTAATTCCCTTTTTATGGAGATGCCAGTACCCAAGCCTGTCCGGGAGATGTTGTCCTTTAGGTAACTTTCTTCTATTTTTGACTTCCAACAATTTTGGTTTAAATCACTGATTTCTAATATGTTTTTATATCCATATTGCTTGTGCAGCGTGTTCACTCCATATTACTCTGAGATTGTGCTTTACAGCATGTCTGAACTCCTTAAGAAAAATGAAGATGGCATTTCAACTTTGTTTTATCTCCAGAAAATATATCCAGGTACTTAAAAGTCTTCTGCAGTTTGTTATTTCCTTCATCTTTAAGTGTTTAAGTACTCCCTTTTTCACGTTTCTCTTATTTTTATGAAACAAAATTTTCTGCTGGCATTTCTTTAGCCTATCAAGGTTTAATACTGTAGTCTCTTATGTTTTAATTCAGTGTATGAAACAGTCGTGAGATATATTTTTATGTGCGTCTTAACTTTTTGTCCCTCACTGTGGCTTGTGGTGATAATACTGTCGTCCTTTAGTTTATTTGTCTCATGAACATTTTTATTTTATTTTATTCTTTGTTTTACACGCAGTTCCTTGTTCTGCAGTAGGTATTCAAGAAGGAACTGCTTGCTCAGTTAATTTGTTTCTGCCAACTCAATTCTGTTTCATGGAATCTTTTGGTGCTGGCTGGCTATGTGTACCTTAGAATTTTTTTAACTTGAGTTAATATTTAGTGTTTTTTTTTTTTTTTTGTAAAAACGTGTTTACCAAACAAGTCAATTTCATTTCGGTTATAAGGTTAGGTGAGAGAGGGAAAAGGTGTGAAGTATCATTTTGGAGGACTCTCTCTCTCTCTCTCTCTCTCTTCTTTATTGTTTTTCTGTTTTCTGTAATTGCAATCTGAAACTCGAATTGAAGTGTTGGGTGTTAAGGATTTCAATTGGAATCTGTTTGAGTTGTTGAATTTTACAAGTTTTGATTGAAAATTCAGCTCACCCATCACATGTTAATGGTCTAATAAACAAACACTCTAAATAACACCTTAGAATACCATCATTTTTCAAGCCAAAAAACTAGATTTATTAGAATTTTCTTGTATCATTTGGCATTAGTATGAAGAATTTCACCATATAAGATAACTCCCGAAAAAGCCATTATTAGCAAAGCAAAAATTGAATCATTTTTCAGAACAATTATGGACTTTTTCCTGTACCCAAAGGGCTTAATATTGGTGATAGGTTTTATAACACTGGGGGTTAAAATGTTAATAATTATCAAAATGATATTAGTTTGGCAATAATCTGTCAGATGAATCCGCAACAAATAATGGCCTAAAGAGCATAATAAATAACAAGTCAGCAATTTTCTTCAGGAATAACAGCAGGCATCAGATACACAGCGTAAGATGAGACCCATCATGATACGTCCTTCATTTCAAACATAATCAGTCTCGCTTTGGAGAGTTCGCCCAAACCCAGTCAAGAAAGTATGTGCCTATAAAGAATTTAATCATGTTTCACAACAGAGATGACTGCTTGAGCACCGTTAAAGTGAAAAACTGAGCGAGAATCCAAAAGAAAGTCACAACAGCCATTAAGAGAGGTGTTTGCCAGCAAAAGTGTCAGCAGTCAAGAATGAATGGATTCACCAATGTAATCTAACGGTAATTTCATGCAATAATCTAATCTTTCAACCTGGTATTTTTAACATTAACCAGTCCCTTTTTCCTCTTCTTTAATGTTAGGATTTTAATTGTACGGCATTATGCCTACTGCCCATGTCTCAAGTCTGTGCCCGTACTTTTTATCTTGCATAAGCAAATAAGTACATCCCTCTGCATACTCATATCTGATGTAAATTATAAGCAAACACATCTTCAACCAGTTAATAATCGTGACTCTTGCAATGTTCATGTTTGCACACGCGTGTTTATAAAAACAATAATCCCCCACCCCCAGATTATAAATAAATAAGTACTATAAATATATGTGAATGGAAAGCATTTCATCAATTGATAAATTCCACTCACAACTTATGAAAATGACTTCTAGTGCAGGGTCTCCATTCTTAGAAAAACTGGGCATGACGAATGATAATGGTCCTTAGAGTCATGTGGCGCGAACATCTGAGGTTATCAAACACGAGTTAATACAGATAAAATATTATTAGGGCATACCTGCAAATCAGCTACAAAAAAAAAAAAAAAANAAAAAAAAAAAAAAAAAAAGTAATTACCGTCGGTGCCTTCATCATGCATATCGTTAATCTGTTTTAATTGGTCAGTGGCTGTGGAGGAGAGTGGGGTACCACTGACACTTTCCCTTGACTTATCTCTCTCAAGGGTGTGCGTCTGTATTGTGAATAATGAACAATAATATTGCTTGAGTGTTAGACCTTCTCCACTGAATTAAGACCATCAGAGAGAGCAACCAATGATGAGAAGCACAAAATATCTCTCCAATGGTTTCAACCTGGATCAAAGCCACATTTGATCATCACAGCGTACAATTCTAATATGGAACTGAAATCACCAAATTGATCAAATGAATGAAGCATAACCGAACAAATTTGTTGGTCGAGAGAAATGCCATCAATTAACATCACTCGAAGAAAAAGCTTTGCATCATCTACTAAATCTCTTTTGCAAAGTCTATTGATCACAGAGCTGTAATCTCTGATAGAAATTTCAAACCCCATCTCTTTCATTTGATTGAAGAGAACCATTGCCTTTCGAGCATCACCCTTCGCACAATGTGCTTTTATTAGAGTAGTATAGGCAACTTTTGACAATGTAACATTTTGGTCTTTGAGAGAAGAAAATAGTTTATCAGCATCCTTTAGGTCTCCATAAACACATACACCATTAATGAGAATGTTATAAGTTACATGATTAGGCTGAAGATTATGTCGCAACATCATGTTATGTAACTCAAATGCTCTTTCCAGATATCGAGCTTTACAGAAACTCTGAATGAGAGCATTGTAAGAAGTTTGATCTGGAGATAGACCCATAGCTATCATTTTCCTGAGAACCTGTATAGATTCTTTCAGCTTCCCTTGCCTGCATAGACCTTTCATGACTACGGTGTAAGTTACTCGATTTGCCTGCACAGAACATGCCTCCATTTCCTCAAACAACTCAAGTGTGGTTTCTAAATTTCCCTCTTCACAAAATGCATTCATGAGGGTAGTATAAGTAACAACGGTAGGTTCCAAACCCTGCATCTTGATGTTATTTAAACATTTCCTAGCATCAGCTAGTTTTTTGGCTTTGCAGAACCCAGATATTAGGGAATTGAATGTGACTATTGTAGGACTAATTCCTTTCAACAACGCTAGTTTATATAAATGTATTGCCTCTCCAATATTACCAAGTTTAGCATATTTATTAATCATAATATTGAACAAGACAATATCCTCCACCAAGTCACAATTTGCCAATTTATCAAAATAACTTCTTGCCTCTGATACTGTCCCTTTCTCACATAGTCCTAATAGACTAGATCTATGTAGAACATAATCTATGGTGATTTTCTTCAGGCACATGTCCTTATAAAGCTCGACAGCCTTTTGTACTTCTCCCAACTTGCAAAGACCGTGAATGATGATAGAATAAATCATGTGATCTGGTCGTAAACCAGCATCTTCCATATCACTAAGAAGTCTTAGAGCTTCATCTATACGTCCACTCTTACACAAAATGCTAAGCAATACACTGTATGAGATACTACTTAGCTGAAGCCCCCTAGAAAGCATCTCCTCTCGCAACCTAAAACCTTCTTCTACATTGCCTGTCTGGCAATGCCCACAAATGAGTATTGTATATGTGACAAGATCTGTGTTTAAACTTCTATGTAGTGTCCTATTAGTAACCTTCCAGGCATCATCCATCATACCAAGTAGACGAAACCCTTTGGCAATAATGTTATAAGTCACTTGATCAGGCCCCACTCTGTGTTTCTCCATGTCATTCGTAAAGTCTAATGCTTCTTCCATTGAACCCGCTACGCACAGCCCGTGAATGAGAATATTGTAACTATACACGTCGGGAAATAACCCGCACTTAAACATCATACAAAAGAATGATTTAGCAATATCTACAAAACCTATTTTACAGAATCCTGAAATCAGAGTATTAAACGAAACAACACAAGGCTCTGCCTCTTTCTCTTTAGTCTCCTGCAGAAATAAAACTGCTTCATGTATTAGGGACTGTTTGCATAGACCATCTAGGATAATTGAATTTGTGTATTCACTTGGGCGAATGCCACGGGCTTTAATTTCATTGTACACATCCCATATGATATCAGTATGCTTCAAGTTGTGCAATAAACTATTGTAAGTCATAATTGAAGGCTGGATATCCAAATCCTTCATCTTGGCAAGGACAAAAAGGGCATCATGGACCATATTGGATCTGGAATAAACAAAAGCCAGCGTATCCCACACCATATGATTTGAATCCCAGCCCCTGAAGGCATTAAAAAGCAGCTCACAGAGTGAAGGTGCAGATCCAGAGCCTGGTGGATATCATAATAAATCCATGAACAGAAAAATAAGCAATGTAAAGGTTCACCGAGTTGATTGGAAATAATTTTGTTGCACAAGAAAACCCAACTATGGTTGCTTAGATTGTGTAAAAATAACTCGTTCAATTAAATAATAAAAAAGCATCTTGAGTCATGGAATTACATTCGATGAGACCTTAGAGTCCCAAGTTCTCAGTTTATGTTAAAAAAATTGTTGTTTCAAAATTTATTTCATATTGTTTAAATAATTCCAACTTGATTATAGATAGATCAGCTACTATTAAAAGACAAGGTGAATTCTGTAACTTACAAGGTTTCAAAAGAAGAAGGGGCAGAAAAATATATAGAGAAAGAGCCTTAACTATATTGCCAATGAGATCTAAGAGACCCACTCTGCTACTCACTTTCAGAATTTATCAAGATGCTTCCAAATTCACAAAAAAAAAGGGCCAATTTTTTTTTCCTCTCTAAATACACAATAAAAGAATTTAATACACCAACCACTTTTTCGAATTAATATAAATATTCCCAGTGAAAAGACAGAGAGCATTAAAAATCCACAGCTTAATGCAACAAACAGTTCATTCTGTTGCACTCAATTCCTTGCATTCATGCATCTGTGCCAGTTCAAATCCATGTAAATGTAGCCCAATTTAAAAAATTATTTCTAAAATCTACTACGTTTTGCCAATTTATTTGAGGTGAATCCACCAGACTTTCTCTGAGGTGAAATCTGTATCATACATTTCTCATGTCAGAAACACCAGGTGCAGCGAGCAGCAGGGTGGGAGAGGAAAGTAAAAATTTAAGATTTTCTAGAAAATAGAAACTACGATTATATCTGCACTTTCTACAATTATAAATTGTTCATATCTCAATTTAGAACTTCACCATCAGAATTAAGAACTCAAACCAGAATTTTGACAAAAAAAGGAGCTCATTCTGTTCAGTCTATAAATTCCGTCAGCAAGTAAGTTCATCCAAGGAAATCAAATGGAAACAATGGGAAATCATTTAGAAAGACATCTAAAGAGTCCAATTTCCATTCCATAAAGAAACATTTTTTTTACAGTACAAAATACTCCAATTCCTAAGTATTAATTAAGGGCAATATAGATTATGTATCCATTATTTTACATTTGAGACATTCCATTATCAAATTTTCCATCAATTAAAACATACCGTCTTCTAGAAGCAATTGATGCAAATGCCTCTGCAGTGCACGGGGACGCTGCTTTCGAGCCAAAATATGGGCAATGACAAATTGCGAAACCCGCGAATGCTTCACTCCTAGCTCGTTCTGCAACAAGAAGAAAAACTTGATTGCATTTTCCGCATTCTCGACACAGAGTTTATTAATAATGGTGCCGATTTCTTCAGGTCCCAGCTTAGAAGCTACATTTTTAAACCAATTATCACCACGAAGCGTGTTGAAATTTACTTTAATATTATTGTTACCGCACCAGTTCAAGCGAGTGAGTATTTGGGAAACAGCTTCTTCCGCTGGGTTATCCGCTACAGCGGCGACGCTGGTGGAGAAAAATTGGAATTTTCTAAAGAAGAATGGTAAAAAACTGTGCCCTTTCGTGAGTCTGATCATCGTGACAAAGGGAAAATAGGGTTTAGGGGTTTAAGAGAGACGTTGAGCGTCTTCACAAATGTACTAATTTTGGAAAATTTTCACTTTTCATCCCTCACTTTGTAAAATGTAACAAATTTACACTCAACCTTGGTTTTAGCGTAATTCGTCTACAACCTTTCATTACGTAACAAAACTTGTCGATCTCTTCATTTTGACTATTAAGTGACGAATTTCTCCTCCTCTTTGAGTAAATAAAAATAGTAAAATAATAAAAGAACACGAGGTGAAACAAAACCCCATATAGAGAAACTTATGTTTTTTAATATATATTTCTTGTTCCTTTTGTTACAACCCCGGGGTTACAGAAATTTTTAATGACATATAGCCTCCTGTTTAATTTTGCTAAAAATCAGATTTTTGTTAAATTTTAATAAAAATTGAAGAAATGTATTGTTGAAAAGTTAATAAAAATTGTAAATCTCATAAAATATAATTTAAAATAATTTCTTTTAAAAAATAGGGATAGGGCACAATGTTCCCCCATTTAGATTACTAATTTGAACATGAAGAAAGTAAGATCAAGAAGTTTGAAAGATGATATATCTCTGTCTTTGCAGGCAATAGGTTTGCCTCATTCCTCTTGGGAGTGGGACTTTTAAGTTTAATGTTGGCCCATTAACAATGGCATTGAGATGAACACTTCAACTAAAAGTTTTTATCATTAATATGTATATTTGTAGTTGATTTTAATAGCAAAGCCAAATCAGCCTTCTTTGTTAAAAGCCTTGAAATGATAATAAATTTTGAGATAATTAATTCAGTAATTTTATGTCAAAGTTAAATAAAATAAAAAATTATCATCTAGTATTTCCATTGTGTACAAGTTTAATTAAAATTTGTAGGTAAGTTATTTGTATTAGTATTTTAATATTGCAATGATAAGAATATTTTTTTTTTTTTTTTGCCTCTAATTTTAGTTTGAAAGAATCAAGATAATTACATAGAGTTATGGGATCATAGTGGGTAGCTTGTTAGACCCCCTTTCAAGAGAAATGGACATGGCACGGGTAGTTTCCTTGCTCGATCGCAATGTCATGACGGGATGTGCATGTGACGCAGGGGAACACGCACGTTTAGTAGGGTGGAAGCAAAGTAAAATGTTGGCATAGACGAACGCACATGTTGCATGCGTTTGTCAAGAAACAAATGAGCGCAATGTTGATTTACATGATGACAACATGACCTTAGCGGAATGCAAAACTGCGCGTGTAACTAACAAACAGTTGCGGTGTCAATTGAAATACGATTTTTGTGTTACATATTCTAAGTGTTGAGTCAACAAATTAGTGTGTTGGCCCTTCATAACTTGTACTTACTTCGTTCCTTTTCATTGTTGAGTAGTAAAGGGGTTGAGAAAAGTTGTAAATTTGTCTTTTGTTTTTACGTCTTGCATTTCTCTATACTTAGCTAAATTTCGTGGGTCTTCTTTGTGTTATTACAAATTGCTTACTGGGGAGTCCGGTAAAAGAATTGGTAGACTGTGATATGAAACCTCGATACCATCACATGTCATGACAGAGATCTTCAACATCACTTGTGATGGCAAGTATATTTATTTTCTAAGAATTAATAAGATTGATTATTATTATTTCACATCTCTATCAAAAGTGTAAAGAAATAAAATGGGAAGAAAATGAAAGTATTTAGCATTTTTATGTTTTTGGGAGGTCTCAATTTTTCAAAAACTCATATTGAAGGCGAAGACTTTTTACGATGAACCTACTATTCGCATTTGTTTTTAATTTAGATATGTATTCATATCACATTAAAATTAACATATGAACTAACCTAAAGCTGGAGGATAATATTTTTAAATGTAGAAATAAGAAACCCCCACCATTTCCTAATCTTGAGAGCTTGATTTACTAATGATGGACGGTTGCACTTGTCACATGCATATTTGTATCAAATTAGTTCAGTGTTTACTTGTAATTATTAGTCGATTTTTTAAATTTATTTTAGGTTTAAAACTATTTTTGTCATTAATAATTGGATTTGTTATCCAAACCAGTTGTTATTCTTTATAATTTCTGTTTCTCAATATCCAATTAAAATATCACATATAAGCTTGACATTACTATTAAAAATAACTTTAAATGAGATGGTTCCACGTAATCTGCGCTTTATGTCACACTTTTTCTACAATATCTCTTAATAACACGTTCATGTGCAAAATGAATTAATCTTTCATAAAAAAAACTTAATACGTACAACCTGATATCTTAGCATACTATAATATCATATTAAACGTAAACCAACTCGTTTAAAATCTTAATTTTTATTTATTCAAATTTCGGTATTACAACAAGAACTTGGTTTTTCTCTCTTTACAAGTTCGATAATATTTGAAATTCAAGTGTCTTTTTCAAGAAATATTTTACAATCCCACTATACTTTTATTCTTTTGCTTGAAAACCAAGTACCAAATAAAATATATTTAATGAAAACAAAACATTCATTTCCTCCTACCAACCTTTTGAGGATTGACCATCTCACATTTGAAACCCCACCTTATAAATATCAGTAAAGTACTTCATCATGTATCCAATTTTAAGGTATAGAGCTATAGATTTTGTTTCTTCTTCAGCATGTCTAAGCAATATTTTAAAAGACATGTTTTAGAAAAGAACAAAAATAATTCTAAAGAAAAAGAAAAGCCAAACTACAATATTTTGTCGAAAAATTTGAAGAAAATATATCCCATTGGACTGCATAGGACTTGTTCTCCTCTTTCTTTATCTTCATTATCACTATCTTTATCACAGAATTCAACTGATTCTTCCTTAACAGATGTTTCAGTCCCACTTGATGAGAAAATCTCGTTAGCCATCCGCCTGATCTCCCCGGCTGAAAAGAGGGAAGTTCCAGTGGCCAAAGTTGTCCAGCTGCCTATTGCAGATCCTGGTGATCAGGAAGGTTTGAGGAGGTGCAACTGGATTACAAAGAATAGTGGTAAGCTTTAGTACCTTCTGGAACTTACACTATAAGGGCCGTTTGGACTTGATAGGACTAAACAGGGTTAAGAAAGCGAATAGGTGACAGAATCTGTCACTTTTTCTATGGAGTCATAATAAAAAAATTGTTTCTAGTTCAAGAAAATTATTTATGAAACAATTAATTCATTTAAATTAATATACAGATAAAGTCTACGTACAATTTCATGATGAATGCTGGGGAGTTCCAGTTTATGATGACAAGTAAGTCCCTCAATCCATATACTTCTAGTTAATTTGATAATTGACAGTACTTGCTCAATCAAGAAATTTTATCAAACAGTGAGTTATTTGAGCTTCTTGCATTATCTGGGATGCTTATGGATTTCAATTGGACTGAAATCTTAAAAAGAAGACTACTACTAAGGTTAGATTTTCTGCATATACATTTACATCTGTTAAACGTCAAAATCTGCCGAGGGAGATGCACGCCTCTTGTGATAGTTCTAGCAGATTACGACGTCAACAAAATCTACTTATTTTGCGAAAAATAATTGCCTAATCTTAGAAAATGACACAGAGAATCTTTTGCTGGTTTTGATCCCAATCAAGTGGCCAAGATGGAAGAGATAGAGATCATGGACATGGCCTCCAACAAAGAACTTAATATAACAGAAAGCAGAGTTAGGTGCATAGTAGACAATGCAAAATGCATAACAAAGGCAAGTTTTTTTTGCTCCTATTATGTTTATGTATACATCTTGCACCTAATCATCCCAGTCGTACAACTGATAATTTTGTGGGTCGTGTTGAATTTATCCCGAGTCTAGATGGATCATAGAGTGTATATGCACTATCCATTCTTACAAAATCATCATCCCTTATCCCGGGATATGCTAACTGTACTAGATTTTCGTCTTCCAAATGCAGGTTGTGAGAGAATATGGATCATTCAGTAGTTACATTTGGGAATATGTAAATTACAAACCCATGATCAACAAATTCAGATATCCAAGAAATGTTCCATTGAGGAGTCCAAAAGCAGAGGCACTTAGCAAGGACTTGTTGAGAAGAGGATTCAGATTTGTGGGACCTGTGATTGTGTACTCATTCATGCAAGCAACAGGGATGACAATTGATCATCTTGTTGATTGTTTCAGATATAGAGAATGTGTGAATCTTGCAGAGAGGCCTTGGAGACATGTTTGAAATCTCTAAATTATGCAACATAATTTGTATAATTTGTATTGTTGTTTATATAAGTTGTGATATGTGACTCCTGTNAAAAGCAGAGGCACTTAGCAAGGACTTGTTGAGAAGAGGATTCAGATTTGTGGGACCTGTGATTGTGTACTCATTCATGCAAGCAACAGGGATGACAATTGATCATCTTGTTGATTGTTTCAGATATAGAGAATGTGTAAATCTTGCAGAGAGGCCTTGGAGACATGTTTGAAATCTCTAAATTATGCAACATAATTTATATAATTTGTATTGTTGTTTATATAAGTTGTGATATGTGACTCCTGTAGATTGACGTACCTTGAGGATTGGTGCTGTACACGCTTTGTTAATTTATAATAAAGTATTGAAGATTTTTTGATATGTTGTAAAATGACTTGTGCTGTGTGTTTACTGGGATATACTTCTTGATGTCGGCGTGGTCTTATTCGTGTTATATTATATCAGTCTGAAGGGATAGTTAGGTGTTTAATAACGAGTTGTAGTTATAGCAAAGTGTATGGTATGTATTACTCTCTGTCTGAAGTGTACGTGAGTGACACCATTATTTATGTAGGCAAAGAAATCCTTACACGAAGGATGGTCCAGCCAAAGGAAAAGCACTTTCTTCTTAATTCATAAATTCGGCACATACCTGAACATATGATATAAAGATTTAACTCAAATCATAGATCTGAAGCTATCGTGTCACGAGATCCCCTACATAACCTATTATGTTAGGATTAAGAAAAACGTTTGTTTTTGTGTGTGTGTGTGTTTTGTATTACTAAAAGATTCGAAACAACTAAAATTTTGACATAGCGTAAGCAAGCAAAATCAAGTACAAAATCATAACAATCATTGATGATATCCTATATGAGTTGGTAGCAGAGCTGGAGGTAACGTATTTAGGTCAGTGCTACAGTATTCTCATGGAGTGAGTGAATAATATAAGAACGTGCTTGAAACAGGGTTGAGCCCAAGGGAGTCTCATTGA
>CAIGRL010083305.1:0-23608 GCA_903798325.1 Fraxinus xanthoxyloides
CTTCCCATAATTGAAAACTAAACCTCAAAATTCTATTTTATTCATCTTATCCCCTTATTCAATACTTATTTCATTCTTTGTGACAATTGATTTTGGCCTATTTAAAATGACATCTTAGTTTAGTAAAAAAAAAAAATTGAAGTTTGAAAGACGTATTCGAGTACCCGTGGCCGTTAACCATATCCCCGTATCCTAAATTTAAAAAATAAAAGATCCGACACTTAAATACATGCCCGTACCCGAGCCTGAACATCATAGTAGTACAATACATGAAGGGGGAGAATTTAAAATGATGCTATGAGAAATTACCTCTGTGTTACAACAACTACAGACTATGCCATTCCCTTGCTTGTAACCACCAAGAATCCTCTGTTCAAAAGTTTTGCCAAATTTACCCACACCGCAACTAACAAACAATGAGCAAAATTAAGAATATGTCAATTGTGCAGAGAATGAGAAACAACCTTTCCTTTCGAATAGTAAGCCAAATCAGTCCCATCTGGAAGTCCATTAGGCATGAAAAGCAATCGATGTAAATCATTATCCCTGTCATACATAGACCCCATAAGTGAAAGGTACGAGAATCAAATTTTAAGAATGCCTAAAAATCAAAAAAGGAGTGTTACATAAGAGATGAGAAGAAAGATAAAACAATGACGGTATGCTTGCCTTTTTTTAGTGCCACCTTCGGAAGATCTCTTACGTTCTCCAACTGAGTTAGAAAAATAGTGTCTCGGCCTGTAAAACAACAGCATATTAGGAATCAAGACCATAATTCTTCTAATGTTCAGTTTTTAATTCCTATTTTTCAGATTTGGAAGGGGGGAAGAGTGACAGAAAGAGAACAAACTTTTTGATCGAGCGCTTCCGCTCTGCTGGTGCCTCTACATTAATCTGCTGATTTAAGGCCTGGTTGTGAGAATAAGAACACGAAGCAGGAGTTGCAGAGTCTTCAATAGTCTGCCATTGATAGCTGGAAGATCATGAAAACAAAGTGAAGAAGTCAATGATGTTCTATTACAACAAAATAGTTACTAATTAGGAGTTTCAATCACCAACTAAACAATTTTTCAAATCACAAGATCCGAACTATCTATTTAACTCCTCAATACAACAAGGACGGCCACAAATGCTCCATGTCAAACTTAGTAGTCTATTTGAAAGCACCAGGCATTTAAAATAAGCAATAAGAAACATGCTTTCCATTGTTAAGACAAAATCTAAAGAGCTTAAAAAGGCACAAGGTGGCATAAGCTTCACAGGAACTTCTATTTCCAAGTGCACCCAATGTATTAGCCCAAAAACTGGAATTCGAAGATAATGCTAAACAGGAGAAAAAAAACTAGGTAATTATGCAAAATGCCTAGAATTTACATATTAATTGTATTATATGGGCATTTCAGGCTGAATATACACACACGTTCAGCACTGCACGTGATTGATGCCAGCAAGGGTCAGATTAATTTATAATGCCAACAATATAAAACAAGTTGAATAGCAGTTAAAAATAGCAGAAGCTGACAAGAACAAAACATATAGAAGCATCAGTTGACACTAGTGTAATTTGCTATGCATTAAGTCCACCAAGTTGCACAAAGTAATCTCCAAACACAGTCTACGCATCTATGGATTACATGACCAGAATCGAACAGACTACAGAAGTTCAAGTCCTCATTTCAAGCGACAACACTGATTTAGTAGAAGCATATTTGCTTCTTCTGCTTCTTTTCGTTGTCTTTTACATTTTTTCCTATTCAATTCAATCCCCATGATGAGGGAGACTTTGGAAAGGAAAGTGGGGGGAGGGCATTGTTGGAATAATTCAATTAGATATTGTATATAAAAATTTGTACCCGATGGTGGAGGGATATGTGCCAAAAGGATTGTTGTGATGAGTTTTATCAGCATAAATTATCTCATTGTCGAATAGAAGATTTGCTGCAACAACCAAGAGAACGTTAGAATGTGTATGATGTAAACATGACGAAATATGTTCATCTCTTATATATCCCCTCCACGACCAAACAGGAATTAAGGTAGCAATGTCCAGTAAGGAAGTGACTTGCAAGACAAATAAACACTATTTATCGTTTGTGTATTCAAAATAAAATTTTCCACTTGGGATAAATATTTGCATCCATGTTAAAACGTATCCCCATGAAAACACGTTTCACTACATGCATTAGAAGTCCATAAAATGTGTGTAACAGGAATAAAAACAAGCAAAGCTTGTACCATGGTACACATTATACTATTATCCGGGTGGATCTAAGTTAAAACGGCTCTCTTTTCAGGAACTTCTAAAACAGTGGAATAATCCACAAAATGTAGACAAACACGGTCAACGCCTTCTCCGATTCGATGACCGACTACTTCCTGAAGTTCCTTACCATGCTTGAGCTACCCCTACACAGGCAGGAGGGGGTATCCAAGGGACTCAAAACTGGGTCGCTATCAGGAGCATACTACATAGCCACATGGAGTGACTGTTAAGACACTACCTCAAGTTCCAGGAACGTCAAGGGAGATTTCACTGTAACCTGCCCTTAGAACACAAAAGTTTGCAATTGTGCTTTGTTTTCCATTGCACAATCAGAGCTTTTGGTCAGCACTTTAACTCTTCAAGTCATTGTTAACACAGTGAGCTATTTCAAAGAATTTGTCCATGTGATCTGAGTTTTTAAATTAATTATCTATCTTTTCACTTTTAAATAAATGATTGATATAATAAAAATTTGGAAGTTCATGCTGAGACAGAGATGTGTAAACACAAACATGATGGGTATATAACTTACCAACAAAGCATCTTATCAAGTGCAAAAACGGTCATCATAAAAATACTTCTATGATGCAACAATTATGATAAGCTTTGGACGTGTTACAATTATGTGAGAAGACCTTTTCCTATATCCAACCACCTTCAATTCCCTAAAACCTACACAACAAACTAAGACTTGTTCACAGTAAATGCCCAAAAGAATATAAAAGTGAAGCTGAACTATAACATTGATTTGGGAATAACCTTTCCAAGCTTGGAAGTACCACTCATTGATGGAAGACCCTGCCACATTTTTTATTACATCGTCTAGTGTGCAGAGAGGTGCAGCCTTCAGTTCTTGAATTATACTGTAAATAGGCTTCCCATTCTCCAAATATATGTTATTATTAGGATGTCTAGTCTTGCTACCCGCATGAAGTTCGAACTCATAGGCACTAACCACCTGCTTATGCATTTCATTCCTTCAGTAACATTAAAATATACAAACACCTGACCAAAGTGAACAATTTTAATAGCAGGGGCAGCTTACTTTAGAGAAGTTGCAAATTGAACAACCACACAAATAACCACCATCTTTTATGATTCCTGGAATCTCTCTCTGGTAATCAATAAGAGAACAATTACCAAAGCGCTAAGTTTGTATCTCGAAGAAAAGGTGCAGAATATAACATACCTCCCTAGAAATCGAAATATACTTCACTTTTGCCCCTTCCAGAATTCTAGTAGACAGAAGCTTTTTAACATTTGTTGGGTAATTTTCTGGAATTACTTTCTTAGACATCTTTAATTCCTTGTGGGGTACACATGGGAAAGGAGTTTCATAAAAATCTTTCACATCTGTGCATAAATTCATTTCTCTGTTCATATCACCGACATCAAGAGCATTCCTCACATTCTTGCAGTGAACAGCATTGCTAGGTATGGGCTGATCAGCAGGACAGCGTAATGGATTGTCAACATGGTGATTAGGATATTCATTATTAGTCACAGGCTCAGCAGCAGGAACAGACAAGTAACCATTAGAGTCCTCCTTGGGTTTTCTAAACTTAAATGTAATCTTCCTGATACCAGCTGTGCTAACATCCTTCGGAATTTCAATCACAACACGGGAAATGGAAACTGAATCTGATGTGTCATTTCTGCTGTGCTCTTCCACACACAAACTTCCGTCGCTCGAGTTTCGGGAACATGTAGATAAGATCTCTCCAGAGCCAAAATGGTCCTTCCCAACCATTTCAACTGCTTGGCTACTAGTGGTCACACTTGAAGTAACGTCTCTTGGGGACGCGACTGGATTTGAAACTTCAGATAAAATATCATCATTGGAAGCCTCTTTCACCTGATTAGTAGCACAAGGCTCCAGTTCAACATCATTTGGTGCTTCTTGAACCTTATTTCCAGCAGACAAAGGCTCCAAGTCACCATCTTCCAGTGCCACCATAATATGATTCTCAGCAGACCGTTCCAGTTCAAGGTCATTTGTTGCTTCCTTCAACTCTAGTGTAACATCATTTAACACTTCTTTTGACAGCCTTTGTTCACAATGTTCATTCAAAGCTTCATTTTCTTCACTTTCAGAAAAGGGGTCTAAGTCCCTACTGCTCAAAACTCCCTCTCTGTGATCTTGAGAGCAAGAATATAGTTCACTACTTTCTATAATTCCTTTTTCTTGGGTTAGAGTCAAAGGTTTTGATTCTGTATCATTTGGAACTTCCTCTGGTTGGCTTTCTGCCCAAGGTTCTTTTTCAGTATCATTCAAAACTTCTCTTGTCTCCCCTCCGTAATGTTCTAACTTAGAATTGTTCAAAACTTCCATAGTCTGGCTTTCAGTGAGAGGTTCTAGCTCAGATTTATTCAAAACTTCACTTGCCTTTCTTTGAGTGCAAGATTCCTTTGCCTGTCTCTTGGTATGAGGTTCTATTGCAGCACCATCCAGCATCAATTCATGGTCGCGCTTCACTTCAAGCCTCGGTTGCTTGTCAATCTCCATCATTACATCGTCCATGACCGACATGCAAACTTCACCTTCACCTTCCCCCATCCAGATATACCTTCTCTACTAAAGCAGAATTAATGTCAAACCACGTACATCTACAGAAGACCGCAGCATTCAAATACAGATGCAGTCATGCTGATAATATAAAGTCGCTAAGTCCGTGATTATCTGGGTAATATTTATCGAAATCCAGCTTCCAATTGACTTCAACAATTACCTAGAGAGTCCGAAAATCCCGATACAAATTTTTTTATTCTAGATTGAGTACCTGAATAGCAGACTCCTACACTTCTTTTATCCACGGTAAGGCCTGGAGAATTCGAGACTTCAAACAGACTCAACTCCCAAACGTCCAAACTGTTTTTCAAATTAAATTCAAATACAGACTATGAACTAATATTCAATTAACCTATCCTTCTATTCAAGAAACTACATACAGAAATTAAAACAATTCTTGAATATGAAAATACTCCACAGATCTGAACACCAGGAAAGAAACCGCCTTTCAAATTACGTCTATATCATAAAACCTATGTAGATGTCGATAATTTTTACAAAGCATGCATGTATATGCAAAACAAGAGAGATCTACGATTTGGATAATAACAACGAAAAAGGAAAAATAGGAAAAATGTTAGGGTTTTGGCAAATAGAAAATTTTCTTGTTTGGATTAAACGAAGAAAGCGGCAATAAACGCAACTGAAAACGTCGATTCACAATACTGAATTGATAATGAAGCAATCCTAATCTATAGTGTGTGTATATAGAAAGAAGGAACCGTTTCGAGATTTGGAAGGAACGAGAAAATGGCGGAAATACGGATAGGGGTGAAATTGACCTGTCCGGGTTTTTTATATCTAAAGGTAGGGCCCAACCAGTATCCTATTATGTTGGGACACGTGGACGTTAGTGTACCGTGATCTTGAGATCCGTCCTTGATAAACGCGTCCAATGTTAAAACGTGTATGGACATGATGAGCCTGACTTGTTTTCTCTACGGTTCTCCTCCATTCTTCTCCAATTTCAACTGAACTTGCGCTCTTTTGATTGAACCTTTATAGTTTAACTGTGGAGAATTGGAGGAAAGAGTTTGGAGGAGATATATTACTTTGAGATGGCCTAGTTGGCTAGTTTTTTCGCGGTTTCTCTTGGATGGATGGGTTCCACCGCAAATATGAGTAAGAAAATAAAAATCACGTGTCGTGATTAGAAATATCAAATATATATAAAAAAATAATAATAAAAAAGGATGTCATCACTTCATTTTTTATTGTTTATTTGAGTGAAAATTAGATAGAATAAATAAATTTAGGTATTATTTGAGCCCTATTTTGTTTAGAAAATAATTTTTATAATAGTGATTTTTTGAGTATGTGTCGTTAAAAAATAGAAATAATTTTCATTTAATTGTAAAATTATTTTATAAAAAACTTGTGATTAAAAATGATTTTTGAAAAAAAAAATGGAGCTCAAAGTCTCAAAAATAGGCTAGTAAAACAATTTAAACCCTTGTTTGGGCTCATTTTGCGTTTTTATCTTTCTTATTTTCAACAACACGTTTTATTTAGTTAGAATGATAATAGTGGTATACATTTCCTAATTCTATTATTTCAATTGTATCTTAACAATTTCACAAAAGATTTTGATGCAAATTTAGTCCCCGCTTGGTTGAGATTTTTTTAGAATATATTTTGTAAAAAGTGATTTTTATTTTTAAAATGTATATCTTAAAAAATATGGAAAATTACGTACACATGCACAAAATTATTTATGGAAATAATATGTGATTAAAATAAATTTTAAAATATTTAGGCCAAACAGGGCTTAAAGGAACTAGCTTTTTACATGATACTATTGGATTCCAATAATTTATGTTGACTTCCCTTTTTGATACTGTTTAAAATCTAAATTTAAATTTAAATTAAAGTCAATATCAATTTTAATCATATATTTTATGCAATTCACAACTTTTTCTACACATATTTCATCAAAATTTATCAAATTTTACTATAAAATCTGATTTGATCCATAACTGTTATTTGAAAAAAAAAAAAAATGTAAGTAGAAACAGCGCGTTAAACAAGGAGCAAGATGACATTTAGTCAGCATAAAAAAATAAATAAATAAATGACACATGTACAGTAGCAAGTTGCATTTTGGAAAAAAAAAATCATTAATTCATTTTTCTACAAATTGCAGAAATTTAAAATGGTATATTGCGAAGAGGAAAATTAAGAAAATTAGTTTCAATTTAAATCACTTAAAAATTAAAATAACTTGTGTTGGTCTTACATGATATAACCATCATGTCCAATGTCTCTACCAAAATCAGCCTCCAACGATCATGAAAGTAAAATGTTTTAAAATAACTTTGAGTGAATTCAAAATACTCCTTAGGAGGTAAGTTCGATTTCATGTAATAAAAATACAACTCGACTATGTGTATAGAAGATACTTGACAGAATAACTCCAGATGAACTGTTTAGGTGAACTGTCAAGCACTTGTATCTAAAAAAAATTCAGAAGAGAAAATGCCTCAATTTCATTTTGAAAACAAACAGCTTTTCTCTTCTTCCCCACACCCATCTTTTCGTCACCGAATCGAAAGCGTGAAACCTTCACTTCTTTCTAACTTGAGATTCCCTCCCAGTGATTGAACTCGTTTAAATCACTAACTGAGAAATTGGCTCTTGTTTTCGCACCATATCCGGCCGCTATCGACCGCTAAGCAACAAAGAATCTAATTCCTTTTTCCTTGTAATATTACAGACTTCAGAAGCTCGTTATTCCTGCCGATTTCGTCGTCGCTTTGGTTACCATATCCGACTGTCGTCGATGTCTACAAACTTGCTGTTATTACTGATTCTATAGCATTTAGACAAGGTAAGATTTGTGGGTTTTAAAAAATTACTTATCGGTTTTCCACACCCACAATACGTGTTTTGAAGAGGTAAGATTTTTGGTGGTTTTAACAAATTATTAATATTTCATTTGAGAAGAGGAATTACGGGATATGTATGAGCTTCTTGAGAATTTGTGAGATGGTTGTAGTCTATATTTTGGTGTCCCTCTATTTTACTCATTTATGTTATTTTGTTCCTATTCAAAATGTAGGAGTGAACTGCGAATTAGAATTAGAATTGGAATTGGGTGAATTATCACATAGTTTGGTTTGACGTGTTGGTGGTAACTTGTTAGAAACACTAAACTTGCAATACCTCCAGCCATTGCCACATGCACTATGAATTTGATTTGTACATGAACTTGCAATACCTGCTCATTGTGTTAGGACTCAATATGTATACTAACTTGGACGGATGTGCTTGTTTCCCACGTAGGGATGAAAGACAAGAATTGCGGTAGATGTCACAACTGTAGAAACACTGAGCACTTCTTTAGAGAATGCCATAGAAAACGTCATTGTCCACGATGTGTAGATGGAATCCAGAAATGTTTTGAAGTTGAAAAGGAAGGAAACAACAAATGCCGACTATTCAAAACTTGCAGTAATGAGTGCGGATTTTTTGAGTGGGTTAAAAAGGAAGAAGCAAACGGTGAGTCGAGTACCATTAAGGAAGCAAAGAATCTAAATGTGAACGAGGAAGTTCACGAGTTGCCATGCATGTTCGACCGTCTAGCTCGTATAGCCAAGAAAAGAAACCTCGAGATTTCGTTGAATGTAACATTCCGCAAGGGCAAAGAGCCCTCGGAAGAAAATGGAAAAGGAAAGGGTTCGGCGTGATGCGCTTATATTCCTTGAAATCAATTTTTCCCTCTATATTGTTATGTTCCTAATATCATCAGTAGCTGGCAAAGAATTCTTGTAACTTATGTTGATGTATATTTATTCAAATCAAATTTCAAATCAACTTATGTTGATTCATATACTCGTGCCTATGGAGATTTGTGAAGTATGATTCAACCGAGAAGAAAACTTAACCTTTTAATATAACATACAAGTACCCATTTCCCTCATTTATGAGTTAATATCATGTTGTTTTAAAATTAATCTATTCATATCTCAAAAAGGTCAACATGAAGACCGAACATGCATAAAGCATGGGAAAAGAAGGCAAGAACAAAGAGACATGGAAGGACAAGAAATACAAAAGATGAATATCTTCGTTGATATAAAGAAATTCCATAACATCAACTTTTCCTCCATAAAAGTATTTTTTCAGTAGCAAATGGATGCAAAGAAACTTATATCAAATGACGAGGAGAGAAGCAATTAAATAGAAAAAACACATAATATTTAATCAAAACGATACATTTCAATAATTTTCCTGATGCTTATACACAAACAAACAAATACAATTTTTCAACCAAAAATCAGCCAAATATAATTCAAGAGTAAACCACAAAATCCCAAAAAGTAAATAACATAAAAACTCACGCATTCAATTGAATAACAAAAGTAGATCTGAAAAATTCAACCACAAAAATGAAACAACTATTAAAACACATTCCATTTTCACACTCCAATATCAAAATCAAACATTGTTTCCCATTCTACAGCTCCAATTCTTCGCCGCAATATAAAAAATCGAAAAACAAAATGAGGAACCTACAAGTACTGCCAATGGTGGCTCCTCCACCTATAACAAAAATATTAATAGCACCGATGGAGTATTTGCTAGTATATTTGCTTTATACCTTGGGTGAATTGGCACAACCATCCTAGGATCCTTATAGGCATTATGCATCAAGTACACAACAAGCATTGTCTACAACTGCATTGTTTCAAAAAGCAACCTAATTTTCATCCAACTCAGATCTTCTTCCATAAAGAGTAATGGTAAGAACGTGCAAAATATTTTCCTAAGTAGCACCAATATCGCTATACAAACATTTGGAATACACAGTTCATATGTCAGGACCACTCGCTTGAGGGATATGTGGATAATTGTATGTCACCAAACGACCTATCGTACAATATGAACGTAATTACGCGCAAACAAACTAATCGTAGTCAAATGTAAAGATTTAAACATGTGTACACCTTGGGAGCTAGATATGAGATTCGATGATGTTGGAGGGACGAAGTTCGAGGCTAGAAACGCATGCGGGAAGGTATGACCTTTTGTGTCTCCCTACGACAAACCACAACTCAATTAAGGCTTCGAATAAATTATCATACTAATCTAAGTATGCTGACCAACAATAGTTGCGAATAGGAAATTGGTGTCTGCATATAATACTGTTGAGAAGCTTGGACGACGGGTGCAATAGGCAGTGTATTAATTGTAGTCGAGGTAGACTGTGCTGATTCTCCAAATTCCAAAAATATTTGAAGATGCAGCGATCCTATCTTTACAACATGTCTATATTGTTGGTTGGGGCTTCAAAGACCCACTTGTATTGATGCTTCTTTGACCTTCGGGCCTACATGTGATAGTCACATATTTAATTTTCTCATCGGCTCCCTTTGTTGAATTCTTTTTCCTAACAAGAAAACCTATATGATATGCATATCCTTTATAGAAGTCTCACAATTCTTTTTCATCATTGAATATCATACACCTCCAGAACCTCAGACACCATTAGACCATCTTATCATAATGTTGCCTTCGTCACTGATATCATATTGTCGTTCTCAACATTTTGCTCCACCACAAATTCTTCGCGTACATCTTTCATAGAAATTTGTATTGCAACACAATACAAAAGCTAGTTCAGCAAACCAATTACAGTTGAATAAGTAATTCAAACTGTAATCTCATCACTTTAACATTCTTCACATGTAATCAACAACTTCATATGTCCAAGTGTATAGACAAATTACAATATGAATAAATAAGACAACGAAACAACAAAAAATTATTCATTGATTTCGAAGATAAATTATCACCATGAAATCAGAGCTCGCCAAAACTAAAGATAATAACTATAATTTCACAAACCCCTTTCAATGAAGCCATTTACAAGTCTCGAGGATGTAAATGATTAGTATAAAATTATTTGAGCTCATCACTTTTCAAGGAAGCCATTTACACGTCTTGAGGATGCAAGTGATTAGTATAAAATTATCACTTTTTTCACAGTTTGTGGAGTTCCATACGATGTTGAAGGAAAGAGGCAAGATTTTTCATAGTAAAAATGCAAAATCACGGGGGGAAAATTCAGCATTACAATTAGAACAAAATCGGTGTGGCTCACAGCCTCACATGGGTTTCTCGAAGTCAGTGAAGTGCTGATTTCGTCGGCGGCGGAGTGGGCGTCACCATCTTTATCACGGGTGAGTTTTCGGGTTCGTTAGCAGTAGCGACTTTAGATTCGGGGAGATAGACAGGAAAATGTACAACAAGATTCACTGCCAATGATTCAGATTGGCGACAAGGGATTCAACGGGTTCAATGTAGAGAAATGGTTAAATTTCTGAGAGGCGGGTGTGTAACTTCCAGTCAATTTTCCCTCTTATTTTAGTAGCTTTTTGATTGCACCGTCTCCAGAGCCAATGAATATTAAATTTCTGTATGATTTCTGTCAAGTAGCTTCTGTACAAGAGGCTTTTCTCATAAAAATATACTTGCAAACTTGAAGCATTTCTTCTTACAAGCCATAATCAACGTGAGTTGCAAGTCATTTTCAAAAAGAAAAAGGTCAAGTGAAAACAATACTTTTACTATGTCGGATAAATACTACGTGTAATTCAAAATTTTAACATATAATAAAAAATACACTTTCATGCTTTATTTCTTTTTTCATTTTTTTGCACTGGTTATAATGCCTCGCAAAAAATAAATAAAAATCTGTAAAAGTTCAAACAACAAAACCTTTCTTTGACATCTGGTGCAGGTGTCACGAGTTATTGGTAGTTACGATTGATCAAGTCGTTGCTTAAATTATCGCTGAATTGATCGGTCGATAATTGCCAACGATATCCTTTTCGATAGGTCAGTAATCACTGACGCTTTAACTAGTTCGATGGTATATTACCAACCAGACTTTTAGCTATGGAGATTATCGATAAAAAAATTCCATTGGTAATTAATTTTACCAACAGAAATTAGAGCATCAGCAATGTAGATTTTCGTCCCTAATGCCAAATATTTTTAGTTGAATTATAAATCAAAGTTCGTTGCTAAATGAGTTGTTGAATTGAGTTGTGAGTAGTTACCAAAGGCTATATCCATTTCCAATCTATCGATAATCATCGACGCTTTACCAGACTTCGATACATGAATTTTTTGACCAAACATTTCGGTCGATAAAAGCTATTACCAACAAAATCAAGAAGCATAATCGATGAAAAATTCCATCTTTGATGTCGCGTTTTTAGTAGCGAGGGATGCAATGCTCCCTAGATAAATATAAACGAAACAACATATCATGTCCTACACTATCCAATGACGAGAGTACTAGTTGCACTTTGACACGAAAGCAAGAAATTGATGAACGGAAAGATGGAGACGTATTGACTATCCCTTAAATCAAATATATTGGTAGACCAAGATATACCTAGAAATCAATGATTTCAATATGGATAAGTGATTTAAAAGTCACATGACATTTTGAAATAACAACGATCAAATCGCTAATTTCACATTGTCACGTCACTCGAAACCTATCCCAACCACTCCTATGACTAAAAAATGTTACAAAATAGGCATAGCAATTATACCAGATCCAGGAAAAAATGAGGAATAATGTCTACCCAGTTGAATAAATTGATCGATGAATGCAAGCAATGAAGAAGACAGATAAAAAGCAAAGACCAACATGGTGTGCGAGTATTGGCCCAAACTTACAGCGAAGCAGGCCACTCATTGCTACACTTTCGGGTATTCAAGGTTTCCAATATTATAAAACACTCTTTCCGTAACACCTTGTTAAAGTTCTTGTCCATAATTATTTAAATCAGTATTTTAAAAAGCGTAAAAACATGACGAACTTCGATCTAGACGAGGTCTATGCATCAAAAAACGTTTTCTTATTTTAAATTTTTAAGTCAGTTTAAAAATTATTTAATAATTAAAGAAAAAGTATTAAAAATCATTAAAAGCGTAAAAAAATCGAAAAAAAAAGCGATAAGAAGCGCTAGGCGCAACGTTTTGCACCCGCTTCGCACTTAGGTGCCACTTTTTCGAAAATTGATTCAAACATAAATGGTCGTGAAGTGACAAAACAACCCTCTTACCAAAAAAAAAAAAAAGGAATGATTTTCATTGGGTAATTCATCCATCAAATAAATATACAAGTACTTCAAAATCAAAATAAAATAATCGAGGACTCGTAAATTTTTCTAGTTTTTTATATTTAACCAAGCATGGTAGCATGCTCTCAAGGGGTTTTTAGACAAAGTTTTCAATAAAGAAAAGCTATTTTTTATAAAAATTGATGAATGTCAATTTTTTTGCTATTCCAAACAAGTAATTTCTCCCCTTAAATAATATGCCATTATTTGCCCATCTTTTCTTCTCATTTTCAGAATTGGTGGTCCCCATGTCTGTGTATATTGCGACATTTGGTCTTGATTTTTCAATGGATGTTTTCACCTAAATTTTCCAAACTGCTCTTTACACGTTCTTGGGGTGCATTTCATCAATTGGAGAGTGTAGTTGAGGGTGATTTTGTCCATTGCATTTTCAACGGCACAACGATGGGAAATTGAAGTATGATAAAACAACTAACTTTTGTATTTTTTATTGGTTCTTTTACCGTAGAATAATGAGATTTTAAAAAAAAGTCATTATAATGTGCTCCAAACGAGAGCATATGTAAAAAAAAGTAATGCATTAATGCATCAAATAACAAGTCATCACATATATACCATGTATTGTGATTAATAATTCTCGCTTAGCATTACTTTATGTAAAATGTGCAAACACGTAGCGTGGGATTGACGCGGATTGTTGAAGAAGAATCAACATGGACCCCACTCTACTTTTTGGTTTAGCCTCGTTGGTGAATATTAAAATCAGATTTTTAGTAAAATTTTGATAAAAATTGATAAAAAAAAAATATTGTTGAAAGATTATGGGACCTATAAAATATGTAGTTGAAATTAATTGTTAACTTCAACTTAAATTAAAATTAAAATTTTAATTTTAATCGATACGAAACATGGGCATAATATTATTCTAATATAATGGTCTGTTTGGTACGACTTAAAATTTAATTAAAATTGAAAATATAGTCATTATTGGGTCTCACCCGTCTAATAAAAGTCAACAATAACGACCAATTTTTCAATTTTAATCTCTACCAAACACCATCTAAATTTTCTATTGCTCCGAATCTCCAATGAGATTATTTTATTAGTCTTTTAGCTCGGCTGAATCGCTCGAGTGTACTTTTTGAAACTTGATAGTTTTCATACCATTACTATAGAGTTTGTTTCTTTTTTTAAAAAAATTGTATATCGTCAATAAAAATTGGGAAAATTGCAGCATAGGTCCCATGTATAGCTTTGTGTTAATTTGGACATCAACTTAATTTTATTTTATTTTGACAATCAATCCCAAATAATTTCTACCAGTAATTCTTCCGTGGTGTTTTCCATCAATTTGGTTTTTAAACATCATATTCAGTGTACATGGGATATAAATTCACAAAAGAACCAACGACGCGCAGAAGTTAATAGGTCGAAAATGTTGCCGCATAAACAAATAGGCATATACATTGATGACCAACACTTAAAAGTTTTACCTTAAGTATTTTATAATTTTTCAATTGTTAGGTACCCATCATCAAATGTACCTTGAAATTTGCAATTAATTGTAGACAAAATGGAATTGCAATTGGCACACTTTGTTTCGACCAGTTCAAAATGGCGTTGTACAATAAAGGATTGCGTGACAAATTTTTCGATAAAAATTGAAATAATTTATTTTTGAAAATTGATAAAAATAAGTATGTGAAATCTTTTTAAATATGTGATTAAAATTGAAGTTTGATTGTTATAAATTTTTATCTAACAAGCTCTAGAAGACATGACTCCAAAAATAATAGTTTATATATGAAGTCAGAAATGAAATGAAAGTGTTTATTTTTACTATATTTTCAGCAATGGGCACGAAATAAATGACAATAAATAATTAAAACATTCAAAAAATAAGAATTCAAACTTATGTATCTCTTTGCATAGATCACATACTTCATACAATCCAAAGATTAGTAATAATTGATAAAAAAAAATAAGGGTTTGTTTGATTGCAAAAATAGAATTTGGATGTAAAGAAAATAAATTCTATAGAATTAATTCCCTAGAACTTGTTTTACCGAGAATTGTCAATTAATTGTGTTTGATTTGTATAATTTTCCACCTGAAAAATATTGAAATTTTAAATATTTTGGTGTTCGTTTAACATTATTATTCATGAAAATTGTCAATTAAAGCGAAATAATTTGTTACGATTGGGAATATAATTTATTTCCATTGTAAAAAAAAAGATAATAATAATAAAAAAGTTGCCTAGAAAACCAATTCCCACCAAAGTGATGGAAATTGATTTACCTCAAAAAGTAAGAAAATTTGGCAAACCGATAAAAGGTGGAAAACCAATATCTGGAAAATGTTACCTATCAAACACTCTAAAATGTGGAAAATGACAAAAAAAAATTCCATCTTTCACGGAAAACTTGTTTTATCAAATAGGGCCTAACAACAACATTGGAAGAAGTGGGCTCGAGCCGCGAATCATTCTTTTAAGCTCCGTTTGGATTCAATTAAAATTATAATTCACTTTTCTTTTTTTTCTTATCAATCAAATATTATTTAATAAAATAATATTATATGTAAACTCAAATTTTTTTTAACTACACATTCTTTAAAAAAAATTCATTTCAAAAATTAAAATTTCTAATGATGAGGTCAAACGGGTTGAGAATCTCAGAATTTACGTGGCGTCAAGCCGTTGCCCTTTAGTATCCACTCACACGATACAGCAGTATGGTCGAGTTACACCACATAAAAGCCCTTTCAAATAACCTCTGATAAAGAGGAGCTAACATTTGCAGAGGACTCATCGTAAAACCTTTCTCCCTCTCGGTTCGTGATCGCGTTCATTACTCCAGGCTAAAGAGTACACCGAAAAAATGGTGAGTCCTAGGCTTTTTTGGATGACTTTTCCATCATATTAACTTTTTAAGGCTTTCACTAATTATGTTTCTAACAATGGTTTAATCTGTGCTTGATCTAAATTTTTGAAGCCGTTTGTTGGTGTCATTTGATGTGATATATGCGAATTTTGTTCTTAACGCTGTTTATTTATTTGCTCTCATGTTAATCAGATCTATTATGCACTATGTAGTTGTTATTGTGTATTTGATCTGTGTATAGTTCATGATATTTAGAACTCTGATTCATTTTTGCTTGAATTGGGATGAAATTAGTGGTAAAAGAGTACTGAGCTCAGCATTGCGTAGTGGGCAAAGATTTGATTGATCGGATGGATCTCGGTATCTATACACAAATTTACTGATTTTATTCTCTCTGTTACCATTGGTAAATTTTGATCTGTTCTGATTTGTATTTCAATAAAATTAACCAATGCTTTGTGTAATTTTTTAGAAAAAAAATCGCCACGTCTTCATTTTGTGAGACAATGAGCACTGCAATCTGAAGATTTTCTGGCAACGAAACTAAGCTGGTTGTTTATCTGATCATTAACAATGATGTAGCTTTCGAGGTTTCCTTTGTAATTCTGATTGTCATTCTGGTATTGTTGCAGAAATGTTATAAGAATGTGGTGGCATATCGTTATGGGAAATATTGTCCCTTGGTTCAAGATATTTTCATTTTGGGGGTACCTTGTCTTGGAAACATACTGAATATATATGGAAAAGATACCAATGCCCTGCCCCATCTGTAGCTAACTTTTAATCCACTGCTGTCTTGTGCTTTTTAATTTTTGTGCTGTGTTCGTTTCATTTTCTGTTATATAAGTTTTCCTTGGGTTAGAGTTATTTCGGCTGACTTGAAGGTAACATGACTGTTAAATTGATGAAATCTACGTAAATGTCATGATTTTTGACATTTGATCCTATTTGTAGGCTAATGCTGCATCTGGAATGGCTGTGCATGATGAATGCAAGCTGAAGTTCTTGGAACTGAAGGCAAAGAGGACTCATCGATTCGTTGTCTTTAAGATAGAGGAAAAACAGAAGCAGGTCATTGTTGAAAAAGTTGGCGATCCAACTCAGAGCTATGATGACTTCAGTGCAAGCCTTCCTGCAGATGAATGTCGCTATGCTGTATATGATTTTGACTTTGTGACAGAGGAGAATTGTCAGAAAAGCAGGATTTTCTTCATAGCATGGTATAATTGGCATTATGTTTCTGCCCAATTAAACTATGCTCACGCCATATATTGCAATTTTGTATTTCAAACAAAGGCGTTACACTTCTCATGAACCGTAGTTTATTGACTTTTTTCTATTTTCATGTAAGGTCTCTTGATACTACAAGGGTCAAGGTGATTTATGCTCGAAGAGCATATTGCATATTTACATTTCAAACAAGTTCTCTACACTTTACATTAGTCATGGTTTCTTGACGTGGTTTTTTTGCCATGTAAGGTCTCCTGATGCCTCAAGGGTCAGAAGCAAGATGATTTATGCTAGCTCAAAAGACAGGTTCAAGAGGGAACTTGATGGAATTCAGGTCGAATTACAAGCAACTGATCCAACTGAGATGGGGCTTGATGTTATCAAAAGTCGTGCAAGCTAAATAATGAGTTTCGTGCAAGGAAGAGTTTCTCCGTGCAATAGGCTTTAAACTTTAAACGAGTGAAAGGTGTGGTTTGTGGTGTGGTAAACATGGATAGCCATGACTTTAGCCACCAGGTACTACCGACGGTATTATATTCTCTTTGAACGGTTTTTCTGGGTGTTCGGTATATGGTGTAATTGTTACATTAGATTATAATCATTGGTATGTGTAACAGTTTGTGAGGGATATGCTTTTTGATAAAATGTACCTGGGATCTTCTATTGGAATGCATGCTCAACTACTACTCTACCTTTAGTTGCTATAACAGAAACTTGTTTTTCATTCACTTCCTGATTTTATCATATTAATAGGCTTGGACAATGTTGTAGATAGTTTTAGGCATTTTTTTGAAGCAGAAAATGACATTGATATATCTAGCCTACTTATTTATCAGTTAGTAGTACAGCTATATTTTATAGAAAATAACTTTTAAAATGAAAATTTAAAGCTAATTTCCTCCCCAGTTCCTATTCTTTTCGTCGGCGCCCGGCTTCTGCTGACAGGAACGGATCCAAAATCGGATTACGAGCTGGGTTAATACGTAAAATTAATAAAATTACGCATGATTTATTTATTTATTTTACATAATTTAGTTAATTTATGGAAGGTTGAACCGTTGAAGTTAAAAATTAGACGGAAAATTGGTTGGATGCATTGGCCAAAGATTGGAGATCAAATGCGATTTGCCTCTTGAAAAAAATACTCCAACAAAAAAATACACACGCAGGAAAGGCTTCCGTAATTTTCTTTTAAAAAGGAAGAAGCATCTCAATTATAGTTAGAAACGAATAATGGAAATTTTCATATTGGATCTTAAATCTTTCAAAATAGTACATCAAAGTTCCAAACCTTTTATCTGTGGCACTATCATTCCAAATGCTTGAAAACATATATAAGGACATTTGGATGTATTTCATCCAAATATTTTGTTAGTTAAGTACGTGAGGTCTACTTTTTTAACTTTCAACCAAAAATTAAAAAGAGCAAACTGGTCTTTCCACACTTCCATTTAACAAAATTTAAACATATTAATAAAAAATGAAAAAAATGGGGGAAAAAAAAACAGTTTTGATGAAAAAAAGGAAAAAAATTCGTCTTTCTAATTATTTTTCTACCTCCGCTCTCATATTCATCGTCACATCTCATCTCTACTAATGATTTTCATCCAAAAAGTAGGTTGGAAGATCATATAAAGATCTGTTTGTCATTAATATTAAAAAAAGACAATACAAAAGCGTGACAATTTTTTTTTGCTCTAATTTCAAAACATACAAACGGAATATTTTGACAAAAACAACCATCAACAATGAGATGGGTTAATCAATTGAAGTTTGAAGATAAAATTTTGATTAAAATAGTTAGGAACACAGGTACTACAATAAGCAAGATCTGAGGATATACAATACAATTATAATATGGTGCAACAAGTAAAAATTATGGTGTTAATATAACCAATATTATTTAAATTGTTTGAGTGAAAATTATAAATAGGTCATTCGTCCTGATAATTGGTCGACTGAATGTCGATAGCTTTATGTTTTTAGTCAATTTGACAAATTTTTAACAGAATCATTCCAAAGGTTTTTAAAATGCGTACTTTTACAATTCAACTAAAAATGTGCTTGATTGACTATATTTTCCATGAAAAATGTTATTTTTCACCCAGATTCTTACTATTTTAAGGTGTTTGGTTGACAATGTTTTTATGAAAAATATTTTTCAAGTTTTGGTCATGTGATCATATTTTCCTCAATAATAAAGAAAACAATTTCTTTAAGATGTGGTGGTTTTTATTTTTCAGGTAATTTACTCTCTCTTTTTCTTTCTTTTCTATTCCCCTTTTCATCTACATTTCAATTAAAAAATGGACAAGTATAATGTTTTCTAAGTTGAAAACTCAATTAACAATGGTTTTTTTCTTTCTTTCTTTTTTTTTTTTTTTATCAAACTAAGATTTTGTTTGAGACCCATTTTTATTTTTATTTTTATTTTTTGTCAAAAATGTATTTTGGAATAGTGATTTGATGGAAAATGTGCGATTAAAAAATAAGGAAATTTTTTTAGTTTGCGTGTAATATTATTTTATTAAAAAATGTGATTAAAAATAAGAAAGAGAAAAATATATTTTAAAAATAATAAAAATCAAACATGGGAAATAAACAGCCTAAAATGGATGATGATAAGACTTGCTTGGTGATCTCATGGTTTAGAAGTTGCAGCTTGTTTGGACTCTTGTGTCATATCCTTTACATCGTTACGTTGTTCTATACATTTAGATAAATTAGTCGATAAAAAAATTTAAAATCTAAGAATAATTATCTACAAATTAAAAGGGAGTATCTATAGAAGGATAAAGGGGCTGTTGTCCATGAAATTGAGAATTGAAACAATTTTGAATGACCTTTGGGAACGGATATATTTGGGCTTAAGTGTTGCTGTTTTTGGGTTGTTAGGGAACAGGTTCATGGTTCCCTTTTTTGGAGTTGGGGTTTGGGCTCTTACGGCCCTATTTATTTTGTTATTTTGTTGGGCTCTTACAGATTTTGACCTTACACTTCTGGGCTCTTAAAGCCCATTTTTTGTTGGAAAAGTTTCACAAAATACCTAAAAATTAATGGAAGAATACATAAATAAGATATTAAGTATCGCTATTTCAAAAATAAGAAAACAAATTTCAAATTTCAAAAATCAGGTTTTTTTTTTAAATTTTTATTTATGAACTAATAAATTATTAAATCAACTTATTATAAAATTTATAATTCTAATATAATATAATTAACACGCCCCACCTCCATCACCCCTACCGCTCCGGCGATCTGTCCGATTCCGAGGACTAGTCTAGGGATTGCTTCAATTTCGACGATCGGTTCGACAACTATTTCGATGACCCTTCCACTGTCGCTTTATTCCGACGACTGTTGCGATTTCGGCAATTGTTCCAACTTCGACAATATTCGGACGATGGATCCACCCATCCCACTCCTACCTTGCAAAAAAATTTCAAAAATTAAAAATATCAAGTCACGACGTGTCATATGTGACTAATTGTGACTAAATTTGTATTCAGTGTGACGGTCTATGTCGTACGTGACTAATTGTGACCAAATTTGTTTTCAGTGTGACTGCATGTGTCATCCATGACTAATTGTGAAAAAATTTGTATTCAGTGTCCGTGATCAAGTCAACCTTAATTGTGACACGGTATGTGATCAAGTCACGACGAGTCACAATTAATACAGAGTTGGTCACAATAGATCACAATTAGCACAAAATTGATCACAATCAGTCACAATAAACACATATTTGATTACAAATGGTCATCACAAACAAATCCGCTTACACCACAAACAAGCATCACAATTCACAACCAGTCATTACCACCATCACCTCCAATACATCACCACCACTACCACCTTCAACTCAAATTTATTGTACAAAAAATGATTAAGCATAACAACATTGCAACAGTAATAATTAATCCAAGAAACTAATTTCTTTAATAGGAATAAGTAATCAAACAATTTTACGGATTCACGAATCGAAAAGATTTTTGTTGAGGCTCACGTTAAGTAAATGCAGGAGTTCATAAAAAAAAAATCCAGAACCTCAAGAAACATGTTCCCAGCATAGCCTGTTTCTTAATATTTTTATTCGGAGACTGAAGAACGCTGTTGTGACGTCTAGGATCAACAACGATGAGCAATCGGTGCTGCCACCATCACCGCCTGAATTTTTTTACTCTGAATTTTCCATACTACATTCACCGGTGTTTATATTCCCCAACCCTGCCTCCCTCTCTGTACAACGATGGCGATTTCCTCACTGCAAAAACTCCCTCCTCAAATTCCAAAACATCCCTCTTTTGCCCTATCCTCTCGCTTTGTAATTGCCCGTTTCTTGGCCTCATCCGTCGTCGCTATTTTAGCCAAAGTCTGTGATCGACTCGTCAAGCTCTTTGCAGTGGATCCGGATGGCATCAAGTGCCGGGTAGTTGGGCTATCGGGTCAAACCCTCCTGAAGGCCTTGACCAATCAGGGTTTAATCGACCTGACTTCCCACCGGCTTGAAGAAGCTGCTCACTCGCTCCCTTTTCTCCAGTATCTTCACCGTTGCAGGCGGCATAATGGAGAGTAGAGGGGGAAGAGAGAGAAGAGGGGAAAGAGAGAGAGAGAGAGAGAGAGAGAGAAATGAATTGAGGGTGTCGGGATTTAACGCTGATTTTTATGAAAAAATTCTTAATCACCCGATTTTTGATAATTAAATCTTAAACCCTTAAGTTTAGGTAATTTTCTCAAAAATTAAGCTATTTTTCATTTTATTGTCCAATTTATTTAATTTCTCAAAATATTATTTTCGCATTTGTAAAAACCACTATTTTGTTTTTTTTTTTTTGTAACAAGTCTCACATTTGTGATACAAAGTGTAACACTTGTAATAAGTTACATTACATATGACTGTCATTGTCATTGCAGTTATCGCCAACATAAAGGCTACCTCTCCTAATCACCGCATCTCACAACGACCTACTCATTCTACAATTTCAAACACCACCATTGTCATCGGGGTGGATCCTAAACACATCTGCACAACCACCCCCACAAAACAAGATGCACACACACACACACCCTGGAATGCACAACCACGACTACCAAAGGTCAAGCCAACAANCTATTTTGTTTTTTTTTTTTTGTAACAAGTCTCACATTTGTGATACAAAGTGTAACACTTGTAATAAGTTACATTACATATGACTGTCATTGTCATTGCAGTTATCGCCAACATAAAGGCTACCTCTCCTAATCACCGCATCTCACAACGACCTACTCATTCTACAATTTCAAACACCACCATTGTCATCGGGGTGGATCCTAAACACATCTGCACAACCACCCCCACAAAACAAGATGCACACACACACACACCCTGGAATGCACAACCACGACTACCAAAGGTCAAGCCAACAACTGTGTCCTTGATTGAGTTTCGTTCTATAAAAAAAATCACTTTTGAATTCATTTTTAGCCGTACATTATTTCAATAAAATAATTTCATACATAAATCTAATTTTATTTTTATTTTCTTATATTTTAACCACATATTTTTTCAAAAAATCATTATTACAAAACATTTCCTCCTAAAAATATGGCTTAAACAAATCCTAAGCAAATGCAAATCTTACAAATGTTCGCTACCACCACTAGATCCCATCAACCACGCCCAAGCACAGCTTATCTAAGAGCACCGACGTGACGTTTCGATAACTTTCATTGAATTGTCATCTGAATTGCCCTCTTAGCCTCCATTTTGAAATAATTTATGAACAAATTAAAATGAGTATTGCATAATATTTGTGGATTTATTGGAATGTGTAGTTAAAAAAATGCTACAATTAGTTGACGACAAATTTGTGAAAAAATGTGCTTCCATCTTTTAAAAGTTCTTACAAAAATGCGATTGAATTTTAACATATGGCTTATTTGTCGTCAACTAATGATAATAATGTGTCATGTCAGCAAGTTCGTTGAATTTCTAACGTCGAGTAATTGAGAGATGCATTGGATAATGATTTTTAAAATTTGATAACTATTCAAAAAACTTTTAAAGTTTAATAATCATCAAGATACCGATATGATAAATTAGATGACTATCACAAAATCTTGTAAAATTTAATGGCCATTGGAAAACTTGTGCAAAGTTCAAGACCATCTGATTTTTATCTAAATCAATAGGTACTAGATTTATAACCCCACAATTCAATTTAATATACGTTTGAAAAAGTTTTATAAATTTTTGAATTCTATGGAACGTCAGATTAAAAAGTGAATATAAACTATGGATTAAAAAAAGATATATATAATTAAAAACACTACGCAAATTGTGGAGTTACTCTAATATGTGAAAAAGACTAAATTACTCATTGTTCAACTCTTTTGAATCAAGATCACATGTCGTGACTTTCTCACGTTGGATCACTCCAACTTTAATTTTTTTTATTGGTCAGGAACACGTGTTTGTGTTTATAACAATTACGATGTCTTTCCTGTGCAAGTTAGGTCTGATGCAGATTTATGTTGGCCACTTTTGATTGGGTAGCTAGGCAATTTTCTAATCATGTCA